>VZTV01092901.1:4052-19360 GCA_013400875.1 Anhinga rufa | reverse complement strand
CACTGCTTCAGCACAAATCCAGATCATAGCCCCATGCTACCTACTACAAAGAAAATTAACTCTATCCCAGCTGAAACCAGGACAGATGGGCATGTCACCATATGCTCCATCATATCCCCTGTGAAGAATCAGCTGTACATAGAATTATACTGTTATTTATCAACATCTGAGAATACCGTGGAGCCTTTTTTCACGCTTCAGAGTCAAAAGTTGCCGGGAGTCTGTAAGATCAAGTAAAATATCAATGTCCTTCTTCCCTAATAGTTGCAGAATGTGGCATCACAAATGAGGAATAAGGTTTCCCTCCAGTTTACTATGGCTTTTGCTGGACAAATTTTTAAGCAGTTAAAAATCCTTCATGAAAGAGCAATTTATCTGGTAGGGAATGTGCAGTCAGTGTGCCAATGTGACAATGTGAACTACTTGCTTCACTGCAAGGAAGGCAAATAACCAGGAATGTTATCTATCAAAGCAAAGACATTAGCCTAAAATGGAAATTTTATTTACCTGAAGGGATGAGGAGGTTAAAAGACTCTCAAGAAAAATGTGTGGCATAACATTGTGAGAGACACTTTACTGCTAAGAGTCAGTATAGGTTTTGGGAAACAGAGAATGTAGAAACTGAAAAGAACAAAATTTATTTTTGTCTGAGGGGGTGATGGGCAAAGTTTCAAATGAGGTTTCCTTCTCCTTGGAATTTTATGGGATGTTTAAAGAGGAATTGGAGACCAATGTGCACAAAAGCCTGTGATCAAGCAACAGCTGAGTCAAAGGAATGGCTTTTACTAGAAGTCTATTTGAAGGTGAACAGAAAAGCCTTTTGAGAAGTCATTAGCATCATGAGTACCACAAACCTTGGGTAGAGGATTGTGGCAGGCTTTGTTTATCTTTGATGCAGCCAAAGGAAACATGCTGTACAGACTGTTCCTGAGTGCTTTGTGTGTAAAATAAAACATAAACAGGAATATTAACAAGATTAGGACCTGGGTTATAGCATTCATTCATCCTTAGAATTTTTTTTGTGCTTCAGCAAAATAACAAGGGAATAAAAATTCCTTTTGTGCTCTCCACTTTCTGAAGTGCAGGCGCTTGCCAGGTTACTTTGCCTTTGAGGAGCAATGGAGGGCAAGAAGTTGGGCTGAGACTTTGTTGTGACCCATTCTTACTACTTTGTTTTCCAAGAAATGGTATTTGTTTGCAGTATTTGCTGCAAAGAGTATTTGCTGGAGAATCGACAGCACACTTTTTTTTTGAAGACCAAATTCTTAGCCTAAATGTTAATAAACCCACTTTCTTGCTCTATTTAGTGATGTGAGGAGGTGACATCGCTATGATATCATATCAATATGGTATCAACTTTGTGTTAATATCAAAGCGTATTATCCGGGTTCTTGTGTATTGCTGTCTTTAGTCTAGATATGTTGTTTGGATCTGCTTTGCTTTGATTGTCTACAGCTAACTCCTCTGTGAGTGAATTAGAAATACACCAATAAAGTCTTAATGAAAATTTGATTTATAAATTTTTTGCTGTCAGAATATACAGAATATGACAGATGCATTTTATATCAGTTCTGACTTCGCTGAAAGTTCCTTAAGGTGGTGACCAGTTCATTTATGAGATAAGCAAGTTGATGGAGTAGGGCAGCACTTAGGATCCTTTTAACTCTTTAAATAAAGCCCAAAGACTTCAGAGTCTCCCATGCCTTCCCTCCTTCCTTCTCCCACCTTCCCTGAAGGTGCTCACCACAGTCTGTTTTTTCTCTTGTAAAGGTGGAGGTTCCCTGCTTCTTCCCTTAGAACATTTCCAGCATCTGCTAACATCCCAGAAACATACAAGACAGTGACATGAAGGGCATGGAGGCTGCAAGCCCTGGGGAAGGCATGCAGCATCTTCTTTCAGCTCCAGCCTTTCCCCCTGGCATGTGCCTGGCTTTGGTGCAGGATTTGCCTATTGCCACGGCTGCTTGTCCCAACCTCAAACAGTGCACCTGTGCACACTTTCGGGGTGGCCCTCTGTGTTGATGCTCACACCCTGCACACACAAAGCAGAATTGGCCCCCATGTTTTCATCACAACAAATGCTACCCCAGTAAGTTTTTCAAAGTCCTTTGCCAGCTGGTTGGTGCAGATAGCAGAGCTATTTCAGCAACCAATGAAGGCAAGAAGGATGCAGATGGGTAGTTTCCAGGGCTTGTGAGCCTCCTGGCCCTGTAAAGGGTATGAGCTCTGTCTGCTCTCTCCTCTATCACGGTGAATTGTTGTGAAGGTTTGAAATTGGTGTCATAACAAATGTTCAGGCTTGGGAAAAAGTTTTGAGGTCGGACCTGAAAGGAGGGATAGTGCCCTTTTCCCAAGACTGTCTTTCCCACAGGTGCCTGTAGATAACTATATGATGCTGAAGCTGATAAGATAATTAAGTTGCTAAAGGCAGGCAGCATTTGAGGATAAATCTGGCAGCTGCTTTGTGAAGTGGCTTCGGTTGAAAGATGTGTCCTGGTGGGGTGAGCTGTACAAACTCTGCCAATGAAAAAAACCTTTTTGGCACAAGAGAAGAGTGTTAGAATGGCTCACAGGATCACAAGTAGGTTGTGGCCTTAGAATAGCAAAGCTGTCAAAGTAAGAGTTTGTTTCTTAGGAAAATCAGTTGCCTGGATTCAGGTTACATAGTGCACATATATCAGTCCCAGAGGGCAGGTTTCTCAGCAGCCCCACAGGCAGGTGGCTGGGAAGCCCAGCAAGTTTGCTGGCAGCTGTTTGCCAGGATTTCTTTGCATTGCCTAGCCTCATTCAAAACATCTGGACTTTCATAAATAGGTGTCTTCTATTGGGAAAATGTTCTCCCAGAAGTTCTGAGTTATCTATCCATTGTTATTTAACTAAAATAGGGTAAAAATGAAGATGCATATGGAAACTGGAAAGATCAGAGGTAAAACCTGACCTTTTGTTGTCCCTTTAGGAGAATGTGGAAAAAGCTGGCTCCTGGTGGCTTTGGTGAGTGAAAGGAGTGTTATCCCTGTGCAGGTTCCACAAAATGGTAATTGCTGCATTGATGGGATGTTCTTAACAGAACATTTGTTTATTTTTGGAAACAGTAGGGCCAAAAAGAGTTAGGAAATCAGAGGAGGAGACATTTTTGAAGTTTTCAACATGGTTCAAACAGTTTCAAGGCAGTGGGACTTTCTGAAGTGGGTAACTTCGATTAAACGTATTGCATGGAAATCTTGCCCTATTCTGAAACCTCTGTCCAAATGATCAGCTTTTGTGAGTGGTTCCAGGGCAGAAAACCTGGACCTGGTGTTGTGGCATCAGGGTTGGGAGTAGCAGGGGTGGTTTTCCTGGGGTGGAGGTCCTTTACAGAGCTGTTTTAACAGGATTATCTCTAACACCCATCATTTCACCCATCTGATCTGTCAGGTGGCCCTATACATGTGAGAGTCAGGAATGGGCAGCTCAACGGGAACATGTGAGCTGGCTCTGCTACTGATAGAAAACGCAGGATAAGCGCTGGTCTGGGGTGCATTAGAGGGACAGCACAGGATCCTCAGAGAAGCTTCTGGGCAGGGGGGAGCAGACAGCAAGGGGGGCACTGCAGGACATGGTTAGCCTTGGTGGGGAGTGGTGGATTTATTGCCAGTGGAAAACTTGGACTGTGCTCCTTTACTGATTGTTTTCAGGCAGACCAGCTTGCTTTGACCTCTCAAGCTGAAAGAGAGACATAGGAAGGAAGAGCTTTCTTGTGATAAGAGCAGAAGCCTATGCTGCACATTCCCTCCATATATCAAAACAGGAAATGTTTGCTGGCAGCATCCCCTTCTCCGTCCTCATTGTTGCTCTGCCCTGCCTGATGTTTCAAAGGTGTGTTCTCACTTGACCTCCTTCCTCCAGGTTGTCATGAGGTTAACACAAACTTATTATCCCATAATTTTTTTTTTGTGATCGCAAGGGGATTTATACACAGACTGAAAAACTGCAAAATAGATAGAGGAGGGTGCTAGTGTAAAGAATAATCCTGCCAGGCTTTAGTTTTTCCTCATTTGGCTCATTAGTTCCTTCTCCTTTTTCTCAGTGGTTCTGTATCCAGATTTACTCTTGAGCTTGGTTTGACCAACCCATCTTGAACCCTCAGTGTTTTACCTCTCCAAAACTGATCATGGTTTGATATATCAATGCATGTGTAATTACAGGAAAACCATACTCTGGACAGGGCTGCAGGAGCACTGAGCAGGGGGATCACCCCTTCCCTTAGCCTGCTGGTGCAGCCCAGCCAGCTGTGCCCACTGCTGTCCTCCACAAACTTGCTGAGGGTGCTCTGGGTCCCACTGCCCAGGTCACTGGGGAGGATGCTCAGTAGCATTGGCCCCAGCAGGCTCCCCTGAGAAATATCATCCTTAACTGGTTACCAGCTGGACTGTGAATTGCTGACCCTTGCTTTTTAATCCCAAATTCCAGTTTCCCAGCCCACCCCGTGGTTCACTCAGCCTGTCCTTATTTCTAGTTTGGATGCAAGAATACTGCATGTCAAAAGCCTTGCAAAAGTTAAGGTATACTTTACTATTGCTATTCTTGACATTTGTTCCTTTATACATTTTTTTACTTTTTAAAACACCTAGGTATTTAAGAAGACAATCAAAAATTATTTAAAAGAAAAAAAACAGACTCAAAAAGTAAAGGCTGTATCAAACTTTGGTAGCTTTCCTGAAAGGCATTTTTAAGTACTCTAGCTTGTAATTCTCAGAGGCTTACCTTAAATCTCTCTGTGGTGGCTACTTTTATATCTGCAGTACCTAGTGTTACTAAGCAAGGGGTGGAATTATTATTATCACTATCAGAGTACAGCATAGAGACAAACAGGGGAAGTGGGGGCCCAGAATAAAATGCAGAATTACCAAGACTTGCTGTTCTTGGTGATGTTCAGCTGCAGAATGAAAGACAAAATATGAGTTGATATTTTAAACAAAAAATAAAGCAGGCATAATAAAACCAAGTCAAGACAAAACAAGAAAAAGGACAGTGTTAATTATAGAGTGTTATAAGGAAGCTTTTGTTTAACAAACTAATATTACATTCAACTTCAGATAACTGGAACAGCAAATTTTCCAGGAGGGCTTGAAGTTGAGAGCCTGGAGATGATTATGAAAAAGACCTTCAGTCTCTTTGGAATTCTGTGCCAACTTCTGTCATACCAGCTTTTCTTGGGTCATTTCTAGCCACAGCTGGAGCCTTTGGAGGTATGAAATATTCCTCATACCACCATCCCTGAGAGAGCAGCTCAGGCTTCAACTCAGCAAACCACATGCCTGACTTGAAGTCTGCATTTCTGATCTGCAGGGCACGCAAGTGCTGGCTGGGGAGTGCCTCAGCCGTGGGGTTGCCTTAGTCCTGTTATCAGCAGAATGAGTCTTGGCTGTGTGGGTGGGAAAATCCAAAGTCTCTATTTGGATTGTGGCAAGAGGAAACCATGAGCAAAGGAAACCTTCCCCTGTGTGGGGCAGAGGAGCTGGGCAGAGATCTGCTCCTCACCCTCCATCCCAGCGCAATCAGCCAGGCCACAGCTTCAGGGTTACACTCTTGTGCTATCAAAACATGAGTGACTACTTGTTGTTTATCTCACCAACATATTTTTAAGCCTCAGCTGCAGTCAGCAGTCCATACTGTCTGGGTTTTGATCTGCTTTGTTTGTGCTCTCACAGGCAGGCGATGGAGGCCCTCTCCAAGCAAAAAGAAACACTGATTGCTTTGGTCTCTTCCACTGACTGAGCAGTTACATTTTGGCCTTGATTCCTTTTCCATTTTTAAGTCACTTTTGCTTTTGCACTGTTTTTAGCTTGCATTGTACATTGGTTGATGTAGTCTTCTCCAGATACATCCTTCCATCCCTCCTTCTCTCTTTCTCCCCCTCTAGACTATGCTGTCAATACAAAGCCATAAATATTGACCTGTTAGTCAAAATACATCTTCCCAGATTTTGGTAAAGCAGAGGATGATCCGAGGAGTTTTTCTGAATTTTACAAATAAGGCAAAGCTATTTTTTGTAGTGTGTTCAGTGTGCCATTTTCACATGTGATCGCACAGATTTTCTGCTTCATCATGCAACTGAACCAGAACATTTTAAGTACCTTAAAAACAGTGGGCATTTCTGGAAGGCTGAAATAGGATCATACCAACTGTAACAGGTCAGTGTTGGTTTGCTTGAACAGGGAAATGTTTGAGCAGTGATTAGGGCTATTCTTAGTGCCAGCTATTACCAAAGCTTGCAGTCAGTCAGGTAGAGCTGGGTAAGCACCAGGAGCAAGTTCCAGCAGATAACGCAGAAATCAGTGGCCATTGTCAGTGTTTCCAGCAGCACTACTGTTTTCTTTACTTCATGGCAAAAGAAACCAGTCTGAGTGGCAACTTTTGCTAAACTATTTCCTGGCAGCATGCAGGATAAGCTTATTTGGAAACAAACATATTTTTCTAATCCCTGGTTAAGAAAGCTTGCTATCTGTCCTTATGCATGACATGGTTGCTCCAGCAGGCTTTCCTACACGTATTTCAGCCAGACCTGTTACTGCAAACGGTGTTGTAAATACATTGTGGTGGTGGTGGTCTGTTTCTGTTTTGCTTTTCTTTTTATTTTTCTCTCTCTCTCTCTTTTTTTTTTTTTCCCTTGCTCTGGCATATGTCTTGCCTGCCTGTAGAGAAGAGTACTAAACTGATGCATGGAGAGAATGGGGTATATATATTTTTTTTAACCTTACTTTCTGACCCCCAGGGAAATCCTTTGTGTGAAGACACCTGCCTGCACCTGAGAGAGAGTGTATTTTCTGGCACTGACCAGAAAGCACCAGGCAATCTGAAGAAAAATTCTTCCTCATTGCCTTCTATGACTTCTATGACTAAAACTTTCATTTTCACAGACATGACATCAGAAATTGGATTCTACAAGTTTTACTCACAGTTGTAAGATATCATTATTATATATANTATATAATATTATATATTATTATTATATATTATTATTATTATTATGTGGATGAAACAAAGATTCAGTTTTCCTTCCCCTTTGGGAGCTGGGCTAAAATAACAAAACCAATAAAAAGCTACCTATAGAAAGTAGAGGGAATGCTTCCCTTTGCAATAGCCTGTCCTCACAGCTTTTAATGCATAAACCTCTATGTTTTGTTTAAGATGCACTTTATTGCATCAGTAACATGTATGGCAATTTCTCAGTCTACTAGAGATGTCATAGTTGTTTCTTTTATTTAAATAAATCTGTAGAACAGACCTTCTTTCATTGCAGGGGGATTGGACTAGATTACCTCTTAAGGTAATCTAAACCATTTTATGATTTTATGATTCTTTCTCTGTCAACGTGCTCCTGATGGACTATTTTACTAGCTTTTGTTATTGTTGCCTTGTGCTTGATGGCTTGATAAGAAATACATTTACTGTCTGACTGCATTAGAAATAGATTTGCAAGGTGGAAGTAAAGATGGCCATTCATAAGCAACATGAACAAAGGCAATCTACAGAAAGCTTTTACACAGGGTAAGAGCCAGAGAGCTGATGGACCATTACCTCTGTGGTACTTGCTTAACAATATGCTTAAGAATAACCCATTGATGTTAGCTGCTGTTGTTTTGGTGCAGAATTGGTCAGACTGGCTTTGTCCATCATATGAGAAATATTTGCAAAAGAGTATTCTGGAATTCCACTCCTCTGGCTTAGTTCTGAGGCAAGGTTCGTAGAAAAGGATGGCCCAGCTACTGTCTGATGGATGGGTTTGGAAAGGTCAGCAGTAAAGTAAGCAGCAGGATGTCAGAGGCAGGCCTAAAGATGATTCTGTGAGTTTGCCTGCATGCTGGAGTTGATGGGAGGCAGTGTCAACAGGTACAGCGTGGCAGGGTGGACCACAGCACTGGGTGCTTGGGGTTGGGCTCAGCATTTTTTACTAAAATACAGAATGTTTTTTATCTGGAGTATGTCCATTGTGGGCAGTAGCTTTGAATGAGTTAAAGTGCTCTCTGCTCTTTTTTGTCCAGGTTATCAAGCACCTTCAGATGCAGGAAGGAAAGCAGTATTTAAGCACTGTTGCTATTGAGTTATCACGCAATACGTACTGGTAGCTGGGTCCTCCATTTTCAGCCAGAGCACTCCAAGAATTTGAGGGTTTGTGGGATGTGTGTATGTAGATGCCCTTCTCTAATCCTAAGCAACCCTTCCCTCTTCTCCACCCATCAATGTTATTTGAGGCAGCTGTAGTGCAGGGAGAGACCATTTAATGAGCTGTAAGCACTGTGTGTATCTTCCATATATATACCCAGACCTTCTCTTCTGTATACTCAGGGTTTTGAAGGTCCTGCATCCCCAAAGTGCTTGGGGGGTTTCTATAATGGGAAGTGATTCATGGTTAAACTCAGGCATGTGCATCAGGCTTATGCTGACTGTGGACTACTTCAAGCCTGGCTGTTCCCTCTGCATGCAATGGCTATTCCCCCACAGCTAGCATCCCAAGATGTCATATGTTCTGAAACTCCTTATATTTCTAAGAAAACATGGGGAAATCTGTGTCCTGTCATGGATGAAGAATTTAAACATAAACTACAGGAAACCACAGACTGGCAACTGCATCGGCAGCTGATGACCCTTCTGAAGCAGAAGCCTGCAGCTCAGAGCCCCATTTCTCAAGGCAGGGCAATGACTTGCATTATAGCTACTTGTGGTGCCAGGGAAAGGGAACAAAAATGTGACAAGTGAGCATATGATGTATGCAGGATTTCTTTGTTCTTGATTTTCTTCTGAAAAAAAAATAATGCACAGGGTGAGAATGTATGCATTTGCATTTAAGCAGAGAAGCACAAAACTTGCTAGCCAGTGTGATTGTGTGTGAGAGAGGGAATCAGTATAGCTTTTTGCCTGCCTTTGTAGTGAGCCATTTTATGATTTCTGATGTATGCTAGATGTACCTAGAGACTTATGTTAAGGTAGCTCATCTGAGCTCTACTTGATGACTGTGGTGCTGTCAGTACCCTGGGTCCTTTGCTGCCTTCCTACTTAATAGAGGACACCTCATTTCTCAGTTTTTCCCCGAAGGAGATCTTCACAGATTTCTCATGGTGACCAGGCCATTTCCTCTGCTGTCAAGGAGCTAAAACTTGTGTGAGCAGTGCATTGCCCATCTCTGCAGATAGCTGTGCCTAGTAATGTGCTCAGCAGGTTCTCCCATGACCTACCTGGATTTTGTCCACCATTTTTGCCCACTGTCTTTGATGGACTCTGTACTGTATTTGTCACTCCCAAAAGCAAGTGCTGATTTTACAAGTGCAATACACAGGTGGTGTTTCCATGGCTTGGTCTCTTTCTGCACAAATAGCTCTTTCCACGGGAAGGGTGGACAGGACTTGCTGCAGCAGCGGTGGTAACGTGTCCTGGCTGTGGACTGTGTGCTGAAACACAGCACAGGAAGGGTAGACACGACCTGCTGCAACATTAGTAGCAGCATGTCCCGGCCATGGGCTGTGTGCTGAGACACAGCACGAAGCAAGATGTGAGCCTCTAGAGGTCACTGATACACCAGGGCTGGTGGCGAGAGGGAGAGGGCTGCTATGGGCACAGTGTATATAGCAAGCTGTGCATAAATAATAACATAGCAGATTTTGTGCTTGAGATCTGCTGCAAAGACGTGAATGAAATGAGAGGCAAAGGCTTGTCCAGAGGTGATGCCTGAGGCCCACAGTGGCATTATGCTGCCCTGTGGCTGATAGCTTAAGCTGCAGACAAGCATAGTGCTATGGGATGGAGGTTTAATTCATCCGGCAGCAAAAAACTGCCATGGAGAGTGCTGCAGCCATAGGGCCTGGGCATGGGGCTGATGTCCTGAGGAGCAGACAGGGGCAGGGGGACCTTCCTAACCACAGTGACCTGTAGGTACCACCTCAAAGGCTGCCAGGTTTGCCATGTAGCCGTTTCCCCTGCCATGTAGTGATGCAGAGTGCTGTTGCTACATGTGACACCTGGATTCCCAAAATCACCAGTGTGTTGGAACAGGGAATGATTAATTCACTAGTAGAGCACCTTCTTTTGCCTCCCTGTAAGAAACCCCAAAGGACTGGGAGAAACCAATAACCTGCTGACACCAGCCCAGGTTCACCCTGTGTGTGTGAAAGCACCCTGTATCAGTATTAATAGTGAAAAGCTAAGAAGAGTGTAGTCAGTCAGGGAGGTCTGCCCAGGAGTGCAGGAGGGAGATGTGGTAAAGGTGTATTTGGGCTGGGTAGAATCTGTGGTCCCTAATGCCTGCTGTGGGATGACCATGCGCCTAACTCGGACACCTGAAGCATGCTGCAATAACAGCAGGTCTCCCTGGAAAAGAAAAGCTGTTGGGGTTACAGAGGTGTCAGCCAAGACATGCCTAGAAGTAATGCATAAGGACTGTTCCCTTTGTAGTTTATCACTGTAAGTTTTAAGCAAATGTTATCTTCTAATGTGCTTCCCCTTGAAGTGACCAAGTCAGACAAGAAAATAAATTCTGTAGTTCACAACTGCGAATGTGTACATGTTATTGAAAAGCCAGGACGTAGTGGGGGATAACACCGGTGGGGGACTGTCCGTCTCTGCTGACCTGGGCGTAGCCTCGTAGCCTCCTGCCTTTCTCAGCATTGTTCCTCCTGCACTTTGAGCTGGGGGGAAAGGAACTCCCACCCTGTAGCTCCCACTGCCCGTGGCCCCCTGCCCGCCCCTCCTTCCTCACCCACCCTCCGCATGAGGCTGGCTGCCTTCAGTCAGGGGCTTTGCACAAGCATCTCCTAATGTAAATATCAGAGTACTACAGAAACCCTTTCTGTTGGTGCCAGTTCTTCTGAAGCTGTGCTTTCAAAGTGCTGACTGTGTTGGTTCTTATCATAAGTCAGTCTCGGCAATTAACTCTCTTTTGATCATTTGGGTGTGTGCTTTTTTTTTTCTTTTTAAGTACACTTTTAATAGCAGATGAATGTAGCGACCAAATACACAACCACAAGATTTTTAATTTAAAGGAAATTATAGTTAATTGCTTTGTAAACTGACCAGACATTATCATGCTTCTCCATACAAAAGAATAGTTTTAAATTACAATTTTATAGAAGAGAATAATAATGAGGGATATTACTTTAAAATAGGTAATTTATGTGTGTGTAGGAACATGTGAAAATTGACATAAAGATTTTGAGTACAATACATTAAAGCCTGATGTAGTTTACTATGCTGATTCACATAAACAGCTGTATGAGTGATGAAGTTTTTTTTCCCATATAGTATGGTACCTGGGTACTGGTGCCCCTGAATGTGTAGCTAATTAAGTATCGGTCAGTCCTGCACCTTGTTTCTAAGGACTTCTGTTCCTGAGAGCCCCATACGGCCATCAGTCTCTGCTATTCAGTCCCAAGAAACACAGAAGAGTTTTTCACTCATCAGAAGACAGATGCTTGATGGGACTAACTCCCTGAGCTTTTGTACCCTGGACTTTTCTTCGTCCCTCTTGACAGCGCTGCATGTTGTGGAATGTTGCTGTACCATTCTGCTCCATGTGGTATTAGAGCCCTCCTAAGTGAAATATAAGGTAACTGGATCTGTAAAGAAAATCTGAGCTTTTGATTTAATGTGAAGTTTAGTGCTTGCTATTATTGATTTGCATTTTACAGACTCTCAGCAGACTAGACCATGTCCCATCACTCACAGTAGTCAGGAATGTCTGTGGTCTGTTTGGTTGAGCAACAGTACATTTCTGGGGTTAGCCCTCATGAGTCACAAGACATGATTTTTTTTTTTCTGCAACCACGAATATTCCGAACAAATTCCTGTCATTTTAGGGAGTTAGATCACAACCTTCTTGCAGCATACATGCAAGCTGCATTTTTAACATAGCATGTCACAGAAATGTTGTTGTAAAATTTTTGATGAAGATGTGACCAGAATGCTCAGCTTTTCATGCTGTCAGTTGTAGTGCAAGGACAGCACTCTATTGGTTGGTACCTACCCCAGCTGGAGCTCTTGGATACATTTCCTTGGCGATGTTTTTGAAATGTAGGCTAGTATTTTTGTTATTTGATGAAGACTAGACATAGTTCAGACTCATGTAATTAAAAACTAGGGATTATTTATATATAGTACCTCCAGTGCTCTTCACTGGAGAGCTTTTGGGTGAAGCTGGAAAGGTATAAGTATGGCTGTTCCATAATTGCTGAGGTTCAGCCCTGACATAGGGCTCCACTCAGGTGCTGTTTACTGCAAAAGAAGGTTTCTATCACACAAAACTCAGGGTTTCCTTTCCATACCATCTCCGTCATAGCATGTAATTTGTGGCTACTATGAGATTTCTTATTCCGTCCTCAGAAAATTGCCTCTCTTGCTTTGGGTAGCTATGCAAGTTGCAAAATATGATTTAGTAGCATACTTGATAGTGGCAACTCACAAGTGTTTTCATGGTAAATACAATGTAACTTAAGACCAGAAGAACTTAAGTATGAGTCAATTGAAGGTCCAGCCAGCCCAGTGTCCTCTTGCAAGCAGTAGCCTGCAATAAGTGCTTAAAGAGGAGGATGAGGAACAGCGGATGTAGCAAGTGATTATCTTCACCTCCAGTAATTGATGGTTTAAGAATTTCCTGTGCTAAAGTTTGCATCCGGACCATTGTGTCTAATAGCCACTAGTGGGTTTATCCTCCACAAATCCCCCTTTTTTTCAATTCCTTTTATGCTGTGGCCTCCACAACTTCCTGTGGTAATGAATTCCACACTTTAATAAGAAATTATGTAGAAAAAGCATTTCCTTTTGTTTAAGCCTGTTAATTTCTTTGGGTGCCTCCTTATTTTTGTATTATGAGAAGACATGAAAAATCATTCTCTACAAACCTTTTACATGGCATTTATTATTTTGTAGTCTTGTACTGTATTCTCTTCAAGGTTTGCTTTTAGTGTTTGATTTTCCTTTTCCTCTTGAAGAAACCTAAGACTAACTTGATTTAATCAGAATGACAAACTAGAAAGGTCAAATGAAAAAATGAATTCATTTAGTCTCTCCTTTCCTAGAAACCATTCCAAAACCTGCCAGCATCCTGGACTGCTCCATCTCTACCTTTTTAGGTTATATACTTCATGGTTATATACCATGAGGTAGGTTGGTAAGAACTACCTGCAGTCCAGAAAATATATCTGCGTCATTGCTCTGTAAAGTGTAATTACATTATCTGCTTTGACTTATATTGCTTTCATAAAATGTCTTGTATTTGTTTTGCTTGATAATCATTGAACTCTGATTTTTCTGTGTACTAGCTTTCCTACATGTTTTTGGCTAACATAGCCTATCATTATGCATATCTACTTAAGGCTATTTTTTCACCCACATATATTATTTTGCACTCACTAGAATTCGTCTGCTACGTTCTTCAGGTCACTCTGCTGTTCTCTGCTTTGATGTTCTTCAGCACATCTCCACAGGCAGTTTTAGGCTGGGTAAGCCTATTTCATATCAGTTTGATTATTTTGAACAATGCAAGTCAGAAAGTCTGTAAACTGGCCTCTTTACTGGTCTGCTGAGTGTATGTGAGCAGTGGTAACAAGTATGATTTAAACCATCACTCTTTACCTTATTCATACAGACTATTCCTTCAGATGTAGATTTACATGAAGAATGTAAAGTCTGTGCTTCAAAGCAATTATTTGAAACTTCTCTGCTCTGTTCAACAAGGTCTTAATACTAGCTACCCCTTGACTGAGGCAGGGAAGTGTTTCAAATGTAACTTTCCCATTTCAAGGTAATTTGAGTGCAGAAAGGAAATTCCTCTCTTGGAATGGCAAAAACCTTGCAATCCTAAACCTTTTCAGTGGAGAGGACAAGCATCTAGCTCTGCCCAGCTCTGACTATGAGAAGCTGAAGGTTTGATGGGAAGAAGGGTGTTGCTATTCATCCTTCTCCTGAATTCTGTAAACCTTCTTAATGCCTTTCGCATCCTACCAGTCCATTTTGTTTCTGGGTAGTTGTGTTAAAGGCTACTGTACTTGAGTTCAGCTCATCATCCTGTGCTGCTCTTCTGGGTTGATTTTCATGACACAAACTGTTTGTTTCTGCAGGCAGTGCATCTAAACAGATGCCTTTCTGTGCCACTCTGTCCAGATCAGAGAACCAAAGACTGCGGTAGCAGGAAGATCTCCAATTAAAAAAGCAAAGCTAGAAATGAGGTCTTTTAATGCTCACCTGGGCCCTCAAGCACCTTCAGTTTATACTGCTGTACAAATATGTCCATATGCTGTACAAAATCGTATAGTCTCTTAAAAAGAATATTGTCTTATGATCTGTGTATTAGCTCCCTCAGCATAGAGGGTACACACTTCTGCTGTTCCTAAAACTGTTTTTGTAGCCACCCTTCATATGAAAAGGGTTGCTTTCCACAGCTGGGCTAGACTGTGTGTCATGAGAAGTTGATGTATGTGCATCTGGTGTGCCAAACAGGAGGAGCTGCAGTATAGCATGACGACTCTGGCTTTTTTATTTACTTGTTTACAGGTAGCTTTTACAACCCATCATTATGTTAGTGGTTGATTTTTAGGAGTATGGGTTTTAACTTACTTCCCTTTACACATGTGGATGTAAGGGTATGGCTGGCATGTCCTTTTCTGTAAAACATAATCATATCCTGGAATGGGAAGAAGAAGTAGTTCTGTCAATATGAATGCACCTACCTTTCCTTTCCAGAGGCTTGCATGCCTAATACATCATTAAATCCAGTAAGAGAGAAGCACTGGCTTCTCTCTTTTTGAGTCCATCATGTAAGAGAAGTGATTCTGAACTCTCTGTCATGCTGAGACAGCATGTGCTGTTAGAATTTACTATATTTCAGCATTAAAAGCAATATATAAAGTTCAGCAGACTGACTGCAGATGTATTTCAAGATCTTTTCCCCTTCTAGTGAGTAATATTTATTTTTTTTTAGTTGAGCAGATTTTTAGAGATCATTATATTTAAAGTAATTACCACCAGTTAAACTCTTGTACTAACATTGCTTTCAGATTTAAAAAAAATAAACTTTTGTCTTTTTTACCATGACAGATGATAAGTGAGTTCACTTATGTATAAGAATGGAGGATCAAAATTTTCTGTTTCCATGCATATATTAAATACCGAGAACATGAAGGTCTTGAGTGGCCGATACACCAGAAGGCTGTGCTGCCATCCAGTGAGACCTGGGCAGGCTGGAGAGCTGGGCCAAGGGGAAACTCATGAAATTCAACAAGAGCAAGTGCAAGGTCCTGCACCTGGTCAGGAACAACCCCAGGCACCCGTACGGGTTGGGG
>VZTV01092899.1:5008-46988 GCA_013400875.1 Anhinga rufa | reverse complement strand
AAAAAAAAAGACAGGAAAAATATAATTGCTTTCAATTTTCTATTTTATTGGAAAAGGAAAAGCTGTTTGTTTTGCAGCCTGGGTGCAAAAGGGTATTTTGACAAGTTTAAAATAATCTATTTGTCAGCTCTAGTAATTAGCTTTTGCTTTGTTTTTCTTTATATTATTACTAGGGATTCATATACTTTTATTGACTCATTATCCTCCAGCTCTTCTGCTTCATACAAATGTTATTCCAATCCAGGTTTAATAATTAATCTGTATTGTACAGTTGCTGCTGGTCACAATGCAATCTTTCCAACCTGTGGATTGGTGAAAATTACAAGTATCAAAAAAAAAAAATCAAGTGTAATTACAAGTATAATTTATGTAACTGCATTATCTTTATCTACGGGGACAACAAATAATAGGATGATAAAAGGAGGGGAAGGGCTGTTTTGGGTAGCAAAGTGGTAGTCAAGGGTGTGATGTGGTATGGGTAGTCAAAGGGAGAAAACAAAAAGACAGTATGAATGACAGATAACATGAAAGAAAGCATGGGAAAGGAAGGACCAAGAAGAGGGAAAGAGAGTAATAGAAAGGAAAACTGTTACAGGGATGATGACAGGGGAGCAAATGTATGAGGTAGTGAGTTTACACGGTGGGACTCAAGCAGTTAAGAGCATAGTTTAGCAGTGGTCAAAAAGGAGCTAACAGATTAAATTATTAACTGAGGAAGAAGAGTTGGCAAAAATGTCTGTTTAAAAGGAAGGGAATCACTTAAGTCACCATTTAAGTCAGCTACCAAGAGGATCAAAAAAGCAAGTAGCAATGAGTTGATTCAGCAGATAAGTAGCAGACAGCAGCATATCAGTGAAAGAGTTAGTTGAGTTATTTAATACGTCAAGTATCAATGGGCAGAGAGATGAGTCAGCAAATGGACAACTAAATAGATCAAGCAGTAGATTAGTGGTGAGACATAATGGTGTAATTGTCAGAAGCCAGGTACCTGGAAGTAGTTTCCCAAACGTGCTGAGCAATCACAGCAGGACAGCCAGAGGCGCCTGTAGGGATGCTGCTCCCCTGTCCTGGTGCCTGGTGAGTGCTGCTTTGGGGCTGAGAGCAGAAGCAGGATGAGACAGTAGCAGTGGGTCTTTGCCTGCTTATACAGGTCTTCTGGTGGGAAAGGGGGAAGGAAAGGGCAGCAAAAGTGCTCAACAGGGGAATGGACCTGCATTTTGTGTCTCTTAGTTTGCATGTGCCCAGCTTGATGCCTAAAGCTTTCTTTAAAAATATGTAACAATTCAGAGCCCCCACGCGGCGGTGAAGGGGTGACAAATGGGAAACCTGAATCTTGCTAGCACAACCTGGTATGCTTACTATACAATGAAAGGGCCACTCATTTGTTAGCCTCATATCCTGTGACGTTTTATCAAGCAAAATGGAGAGCTATGAGTCAAGCTCGCTTCCTTTTTACCAGCCGCTCCTTCCTCCCCATAGGCTTAGCAGAGTGACTGAGCTAATTTCTGAACTGTTTGTTGCTTTTTCACTAGCAGATAGATATACAAATATCGTGAATCAGGATGCCACTTTGGTGCATGGGGAAGCAGAGAGGAGAAACGAAACCCATGTTTACCAAGCAAAGGTAAAATAAATGAAGATTTTACATAATTCCACACATAGGTACTAAATATGTCACCTTTCAAAAAGATATATCATTAATTTGAATTTTTAAATAATAGAAGGGTGATTATTATTGAGGGGCTTTTTTTAAGGCAATAGTATAGTCTGATGTGCTGGACCACATGTTGTGCCTTTGCTTCTTTGCCTTGGGCAAAGACGGATGTTTGAAGGACAAGTAAATTTTTGTCTATATATTGATATTGGGAAAGCAAAGAGACCTGATGAAGGACACCTGGGATGTGAGGTTATTCCAAACAAACACAGGGAAACTGGAGGGGGAGTCTGGAGAGAAGGAAAGAAGCTAGGAAGACTAGTGTCTAAGAGATCCAGTTTATGTGTATATACAAACGCATAAAACTACTCTCTTGATTGTATTCCTTTATGTATAAATAAGACTACACCCTCTATTGGAATGTAATATCCAACAGATCCAACAGTCCAGTTTCTCTGACATTTTAAACACATTCATTTTAAAGCCTTGAAAGTATTTTCATCATGTCTTGGAAAGGGATGAGGCAGAGGGAAGCTTTGCATGTTCCTAGAAATTAGTATCACACTTGTTACTTATTTGCCATTTGGACAGACTGAATCTTCAAAGGCCTCCCAGACTGGACTTATGAGCACTTGTTAATAGAAACGGCAAATGACAGATGCCAGTGCTTCTTCTGCATACTTGCATACTTGTGTTTGTGCACAAGATCCTCTAGCTTTGCACATACAAATTGGTGTGTGCTCAGAATTTGCAGGTTTTAGAAAGAAAGCTTTTGCCTTTTGAGTCTCATAAATTCATTCAGTCATAGTTTCAATATTCAAAAGGAAGTTAAATGAATGAATGGATAAATAGATGAATCTTCCATTGCTCCTACCTGTGGTAATTCATTTTCCTTAGTTTAAAATTATTTAGGATAAACACCTCTTTTCTTGGAATATTTTTCTACTTGCTTTTGCTTTAACTATGCCTTATTGTCAGTAGTTCCTCAAGCTTAGTAGGGCACTCTTAGAGTGAGGTAGTAGTTTTGGTATGGAAAGCCATTATAAATGAGTTCATTATTTTGCAAAAGATAAATATCAAGACCACTTTGTATTTGCTAATGTCACCTCTCCCTTTTTTTGAAAACTGGAGGGAGGCTGGTACTTCTTTGCTTTGGAAATTTCCTGATTTTTCAAACTGCCTCCAGAACTGCTTTTAGCAGTACAGAGGCCATTTGCTCAAGATGTAAGATGTAAGATGCTAAGGTGTAATTTTACTAGACTTATGAGGACATTAAAATTTAGCATATGCTTCCTTTTATTTTTTTGAAGTCTTGAGTTTGTCAGGTTTTTTTAAGTTCTGAAATACTAGAATTTCTCTATTCCATCTGCAGTGGGAAGGTACTTTCTATACCTTCACAGAATCAAAAAGGATTGCATGAATAATCATTGAGGGGAGGAGGCTGACATCTCCCTGTCTGTCTGACCACTAACAACAGGAGTTTCTGAACAAATAAGAAGAGTAATTGAATGAGATGGTTTTGATGAGCTTCAACAGCATTTGAAAAATTAAGTACAATAAGATTTAATATAGAATAACAATAAAATAAACACAACAATAAAAACTGCCATTAAATATAAAAAAGTATACCTATAAAATTTGAGGTTGGCTACAATTTGTAGAATAGAGCACAGTGAAGTAAGACAGTCAAGAATTTTACTAGGGCTATGAGAGAGGGGCAATATAATTCATAAGCATCTCAGGAGCATGACTCACACAGTCTACAAGAACTACATTTTCATGAATTTCTATAAATGACCAGATTTGTATTATTTAAAAATGAAAAATAGAGCTTTCCAAAGTTATGTCGGTAAATGTAGATATATTTTACACATTACTAGCTATATGTACAATGTTCCCAAAGATTTAAAATAACCCCGAAGTCTAGAAAAGAAATAAAGATAGAAAATCTGCTTCTACAATTTATTGCAGAAATAAGCTACAATAGGATCATAGTGCATCATGACTGCAATTACATGAAAACTGTATTCACTTATTAATGCATCCCTTTGATGTAAATTCTTTGTTGCAGCATGGTTACATTTTAGCTTGCTTTCATTTAGCTTCAGAAAACAAAATAAAACTGGAGTTTTAAATTTATGTGCCCTTCTTCTACGTGGAAAAGTTCTTATCAGAAGATAGGAATTTATATGCACTTACCTCTGTAATTTGTGAAAGGTATGTCTATACATACACACAGACATACACTTCAGGTCTCTGAACATTCTGAATGCCTTCTCCCTCTCACTCTCTCAGGCCCAGACCCTGGTGCTTCTCCTGTTGCAGTAAGGAAGGATAATCCAAGAGTAAAGGGTCTGGACATCCTGGAAGATCTCAGCTCTATTCCTTCTCCATCTCCAGCTCCCCATGACTTTGAGCAAGTTCACTAGCCTTTCTGGCTTTGCCTGTGCTGCCTGTCTGAGTGATCCAAGCTTGTTCCCAAGCCCAGACTTGCCTCCTACCCATGCTGCAGAGACAGGCACCTTAGTGGGACGTAGTGTCCCTCACATGGCCTGGATGAAGAAGACAATCTTCAAGCTGCCTCTGCCACCCCCTCACACTTTTGCCTTCCAAAGCACAGTGTAAACACATGAAGCATGAAGAAAATCCAGACTCCCATGAATAAAGAGGTAGGAAAAGATAGAAAATAAGAGCCATGGAGCTATATATGTTTATTTGCACTGTAGCCTCCTTCTGCTACAATGGAGGTGATATAATTTCTCCACCTGGCACTGCCCTGCAAGGAATCCTTCTTGCAATAGTATGAGGAGTTCAGGCACTTCAGCAGTAATGACTTTGCCTGTGTACCTAAGCTAGGTAAAAGCTATGTCCTAACTTTTCAGGCTTACTTGCATATAAAAAAAAAGTGCTGCTCCTTTCAGAATTTAGGCCTCAAAGCTATTGTGTGTGCACTTAATTTCAACCACATAAAAAAAAACTCTGAAAACACAAGAAAAGTTCCCAGTCTGAACAGGGACTAAGGTTGAATGTGTTTCTAATGCATGAGCTCTGTATTGATGCTTTGGAGAATATGCTGAAGGTGGTCAGAGAACCAGTCATGGTTGCTGGTAAAACAACCATCTCACCTTGCAGGGAGGTTTAATTTACTTTTTTTTTTTTTTGCCCCAGCCCCCTCTCTTCTATCTCCTTTATTTTCACTCCTCCTATCTGCCCCCTAATCTTTCCCTCAAGGCCTTGACTGTTCCACAGGCTGCTTTTTTTTCCCACACCTCGTTGTTATTTTCACCTGCTGATTTATATAACTGCTACAAAGATTGCTGCATTTAATTTTCAGTGATGAAATGTAATCTCTGAAGCAATGGAAGACCAAAAAGTCCAGTAAACTATGTTCATTTAAAAGAAAAAGCCCCCATCATTGCATATACTTACATGAGTGAAAAATAGAGTACCATACTGCCCTACAATAGGCAAAGCTAAAAGTTGAATAATAACCCCCTCTCAGAAAGGGTCCATTAGTGAAATAAAAATCAAAGCCTTGAATGCACTGTGGGGCAGTAGAAATTCGTAATGATAATATGAAAAATACGAAGTGTTGTAAAAGCAAAGCAGTAGGAGGCCTAGCGGGCAAAACGCAAGTGGTAAGATTAATACTGAAATAGATGCCGGAGTAACTGCAAGAAAAGCCTAAGGGACATAGATCTAAGTGGTAAATTAATATATACAAATTTCCCTACTTAAAGGAATGAGAATTCCCTTCCCAATGCTGGATGGAAACAGACCCTTTTGACTCACAGTGTTTTGTGAGATCTTTTTTACCTTTGGAGAAATGCAAACAGGAATATTTAAACCTAAAACATTGCTCAGCCTAAGAGAATTGAGTTCTGGGTGAATGGATGGATGGATATAGATAATGTATTATTCAGAATATTATAAACTTGATTTTTTGCTACAGAGAAAATAAAGATGTTTTTTGTTGAGCTGGAATGCTGATGTGTTTGCTGAAACAGTTTCTGACTTAGAAATAAATGAAGTGAAACAGTTTGGCCATGGTAAATATGCTAATAACTGTCTGTACAAGTTTGATAAAAGTATTCTATGCTACAAGTGTTTTAATTTATTAATTAATGTGGTTATGATGACTGGAAAATGAGTGTGTGAAGTAGTTAAACAAGAGGTATGGAAAACATGTTCAAGGAGGTAGCTCTTCAGACCACTTTCCTCAGGAATGCTTCCAGATGCAGTGCTACCCTGCTTTTGCCAGGCTGTGTAAGAGTAAATAGCAGTTATAACAACAAAACTATTAACTGCACTTCTTGATTTCTTTCTAAGAAAGCCTATGATTTTCAGTGGTAGTTTCAATGTGACTAAAAGACAAGCCTAGTACAAAAAGCAAGCTTGGTCTAGTCTCCAGCTGGTCTGACACTTTGACACAGGACTACTTCTGGGACAGAGCAATTCAGGGCATTTATTCCTTGTTGCTTGAGCTCAGATCTAACCCAGAGTGACTTTATGTGAACTGCTGCACACGAAGGGTATACCTTGTTTATCTGAACTAGCCTTAACCTGGCTAGCCCGACTGCCAAAGACAAGGTAACAAAGCTTAGAAATCCTGCTTAGACCTGTCTGTGGACATTAGGGCTATTGGCTTTGTTGGCATTGGCTCCCTGACAGTCACACCATTGGAGCAATACCTGAGCTAGCTTCAGCTTAAATGGACTGCATTTAATATTTTTCACTACAGAGTAGTCAAGATATAAATATGCGCTAGGAAGAAACACACAAGTGTTCAAAAAAAAGTAATCTGATACTTTTTAATTAACTCCTGTTTACAGATGCCAGTCATAATCCACACTGCCATTTTGTTTTTATTGATACACAGAGCAAGAATTATTTATGTAAACTGCTGAAAGCTGCAAATAGTTTCAAATCATGAATGCTTTTTAGAATTCATTTATTTGTGGCGATTCATGGGCAGCAGAGCAAAGACCAGCAAAATTCATTAAATAAATTACTCATTGTGGATTATTTCACCCAGTTTCCAAATGTGAATCAAGAGATAAACACATTTTCATAGCAACTTAAAACAAAACAGAGTACACAGATGAACTATTTCTGCTTGCAAGCACATTTCTGTGGTAAAACATCACGTCATTTAGAATTAATTTATAATATAATTTCAACTTTGAGAAGTCATTTCAGTTGAAAGTCCATGTCTGTGCACAAAGCACAAAATACAGTTCTAGCTTTAATAAATATCAGTAAAGCTCTAGTCGCACTTACACTGCAAGAACAGTTTGATGACAAGCAATAGCGGAGAAGGTATGGCTGGATTACAGGTGGCAAAGCTTGCTTGCAGATTTAACTTCCATCTCTTCCCTTCCTTCTTTTTTTTTACTTTACATATTGCAAATCATTGACTGTTAGGAGTTTCAGTGTTAGCCTTACCTTTTAGAGTTGGCAGAATATTTAAGCAACAAAAACTATAAATAGCTTTAGTGGGACACTTTGCTTTGGTTGTGAGACAGGATTTCATAGAGAACTCATTGTCTTTTCCCATCATGCCTTTGATCATGCCTGTCTACTACTTCTGATGCATTTTCCCTGGTCTTAGCCTTCAAAATCTACCTGTTACTCCATCAAGACATCGTTAAGGTCTTTAAACACGGTATCTTCCCTGCAATTCTTCTTTATCAATTTCCATCTTCTCTCTTTTCTGTCTATATTTCTCTCTCATGTTGAGATTTCTGGAATTTGATTTAATGATTTCTTCATGGTGGAAGCCATTAACTTCTTGAATCGCTCATGTGTATGTGTGTTTCCATGAATAACTAACTACAGTAATAATTAAAGGGATAAGTAAAAAGATGGACTGATAAAGTTGTGTATTATTAAAGGGCTTAGATAGTTGGAATAACTCAGTAATACTAAAATGGCAAAGAACAAAATCAATGTATAGACTGGAAGATCCTATAATTATAGGGGTAAAGAGTGTTAATGAAAGGGTGACTTGAACTATTGCTAACAAAGAAAATGGCCATGCTGGTACAGGTCATTAACCTTCTACAGAGTCTGTTGTGCTGGCTGACATCTTTTCTTTAATGAGTCTGATGGGCATGCTGTCACTTGGCAAATTTGCATCAACACTAGAAAGGAGATTGAGATCGGCCAGAAGTGGGCTGACAGAGGACTTAGAAAATGGAAGTATATTGCTAATTTGCTTGCTTTGAATATTCTACCAAAGTAGACTGTGATGCCACTTTGCTGGCACTTTTTAGTATTTGCAGGTGTAAGATGTAAAGGTGATTGTTCTGAATTCACAGAAGTCTGCCTGCATGACACATACTGCAATGTCCTGGCAGTTGTCACAGTGTAATTACAGAATCACACAGAATCACAGAATGGTAGGAGTTGGAAGGGACCTCAAGAGATTATCTTATCCAACCCCCCTGCGTGAGCAGGCACACCTAGAGCAGGGGGCACAGGACCGCGTCCAGGCGGGTTTGAATGTCTCCAGGGAAGGAGACTCCACAGCCTCTCTGGGCAGCCTGGGCCACTGCTCTGGCACCCTCACAGGAAAGAAGTTTTTCCTCATATTTAAGTGGAATTTCCTGTGTTCCAGTTTGTGCCCGTTGCCCCTTGTCCTGTCGTCGGGCACCATTGAGAAGAGTCCAGTCCCATCCACTTGACACACGCCCTTCAAATACTTATAAGCGTTGATAAGATCCCCCCTCAGTCTTCTCTTCTCCAGTCTGAACGTCTTGAAAAAACAGACAGATAAAATCTCTACTTGAAAATGCTCTTAAAAAGAAATCAGATAGCACCCCCATAATAGTGACTGATGTGTAGGCACCTAAGAAATATAATTATATCCAGGAAACCTTACATAAAACATGATCAGAAACAAATAAAACAGATATAACTATGAAAAGCACATTCAATGGATAATATCACCTAAATGTGTCATGCTGAAGAGTTTCTGAAATTGAAAGGTTTTTAAAACTAATCTAAACTTAGCTAACTTCAAGGACCTTCCAAGGTCATAAGAAAAGCCCCAAAATGAAAGTAATTAAATTCTCGTATGAAATTCAACATTGAAATATAAACAAGAATATGAACTTAGACTTATTTTAACTTCTAATTAATGTATTTCTACATTTCTGTTCCTTTATGATAGCTGAGGCTATTCTCTGAGTTCTGTTCCCATAATCCTTGGTCCATTAAATAACTGTCTTTCAGCATTGTTCGTTCATTTGGAGCTAGGGAGTTAAAGCTGCTCTAACTTTATATTAAGAAAATAGAACCAGTCTTCAGTAATTCTGACTCTTGCTTTACAAAGAGCAGGTTCCTTGGCCATGCATAAAACATTCCTTGAGGTCTTCAAAGAGCCTTGCAGCTATTATTTTTCTAAATGTAAAACAAAAAAAGCCATTTTGAATAGACAAGATAAAGGCACATATACTGTATTTTGAAGACCATATCTTCTCAGCTGTGATGATTTGCATTAGATTTACATGTTTGCAGTTCTTGGGTTTTTTTTCTGTTTAACTTCTGAGAACACTTCATTGCTATGAAGCCTTTGACAACAAGGGAGCTGCAACCATGCAGCTTTATTTACATAATGTGTCACACAGCAGTAAGATCTTGAGTTTGCTTCTCCTTTTGGGAAGGAAATTAATATACTTTGTTCTTTCCTCTGGACCTTCTCAGCGCAGCACCACTCTTTGACTGATCACACAGGGCTAGTTCTGCTCTGGCTTGTCTACATGGTCACAGTGAAAGGGAAAGGGATAAGGAGCTTTCCCCTGTGACACAGAGGTCAGACAGACTCGCAGCCCAGGAGCCTGGGGGAAAGCAAGCACTGCAGCCTAATTGCTCTGCTGGGAAGCCAGGGTGGTCCGAGGAGGGAGGATTCAGCCAGAGGCACGATGCAGCAGCCTTTGTAGCACTTTCCATGTCACTGTGCATGCCAAGTATCAGAGTACATCCAATTCATGCCAGGAAAACTCTTCTGAATACAAGTCTATGCCTTGAGGGCATGACCTAGCTCTATATAATTATTTCTTTGTAGCTATATTATCAGCATGCAAGTTTTCTTTTGCTGACTGGCCACTCTAACTCAGCCCTGAATGATGCTTGTGCTCTGAGTTCCCATGTGACCAGGTAACAGGAAAACACAAACCCCACTTAAAAGAAAGAGCCAAAAGAAGATAAAATTATACCCTTTTCCAAGGGCCTCCATCTCATCCATGAAGTGACTGGGATACAGAGAAGTTCATCAGCTTCCACAGAGAGAGAGGGACTACTTGCCTAGTACAGTGTAGTCTCATGTGGGTTGCCCCAAGCCAGCCCCAGGCAAACAATACATCTAAACAGCACTGTGTGGCAGAGCTCAGAAATACTAACTATGAACCTGAAACCAGCCTTGTCAGAGCTATGCTCAGGTTTATTAGCATAGCTGGCCTGCAAGGCTAGTTAGCTAAGACACTGTGCTGTGGCTAGACTGCTCCTGCTACCAGGGCTGGCCTCTTCAGGATGGATAAGGGATGCAATTGGCTTCATTTCATGGTACAGACTCCCCCCATCATTCACACCTAGTTTTGATGAGGACTCAGGTTCCCTGAACACTATCCATTTATTCCAAGTACCACCAAGACCTCAATTAATAATCACGGTATCTCTATGCTGCAGGCTTCAGAGGAGTAAAATTAGCAAGAGAGCTGTAAACAGTTTAGCTCAAGTAGCACAGAGTCTTGTCAAGCACAGCAGATCTCAGCACAGGCTTACTTAGAGGTCAGGTGCTCTGCAGTCTGTAGTGCAAAGGCAAACCAGGTTCAGGCACATGAGCTACTTGGTCTCCCTCTGTGTTGCTCTGTACCCTCCAGCTGAGGTTATTCCACAAAGAACAGACTCCTGAGAGCAGCAAGCCACCCAACACTGCCTCTCCACCAAGTGGTCTGCACACACAACTCACAATGTACTCTTAAAATGTCTGCCACAACTTCCAATTTGTTCCTATTAAGGTCTGGAAAGGTAACAGAAAATCTTGTGGTGGATTAAGGAGATTGTGAATACATAGCCATAAACTTACACCAGCCTGTTTCACCCCAAACTTATTGAAGCATTCATTGTTCTTGGCATTCTTCTTAATGTGTAGAATACAACCAGTTTTCAGTGCTGGCTTTAACTTATTTAGTTGTGATAGGATAGGAAACATCATCACTCTTTGAGAGCACCAGGACCTAATGGCCACTTTTTGATCTTATTTTTCCTTTTGATTGTCTTGTCTTTTCTTCCTCTTGTATAAATTTGACCTGGAAAAAAATATGAACTCTTCCATAACAGAAACACCTGACACCATCATTCAATTTTAAAAATTTCTGCTTTGAGGAATTCTTATTTCTTTGTAAAATAAGTGGTTTGTCTTTGACTTTTACTTACAGAATATTTATCCATTAGTTTAGGGCTAAATCTACAAAGAAGCCTAAATCCCAGCTGACTGTCCATTCTGTATCTTACATTGAGCCCGTCTTTCCCCTTATACAATAAATGATTAGCAAATGCATTCAGGTTCAGGTCTTTGTGACCCTGGTTGCACCGTTAACCTGTGGGCTATAGCTCATTCTGAAGCTGCAGTATGAAATGGTACCTCCCAGTACCTCCTGCTAAATTCTTCCACCCTTCATGGTATGATGAAATTGTGCCAAAGAGAGTATCTGAGCTCCATTCTGCACAGCTGGAAAAGTCACACAGGAAAATGAATGCCAGCTCCTACCTAGCGGTGGAGGTGGCCCAGCTCTGGCAGAGAAAGGGTGCAGAGCTGAACGGGGCTACTCAGAGAAAAAGGGCCTAAAAGTACTTCCCTGCTGGCTTCCTTCTTCTACAGAGCTACTGAAAGCTCAGCATCAGTCTCATCCCTGCCTTCAGTCTCCCAGACTATGGCCACAGCAAGACTGAGCATAAAGAAAATCTATAGAAGCGAGCATGTGGCTGCCATCACAGCAATGATGGTCATGGTCACTGGCAGTTAATCTTAGTCTGACAAACAACTGCAGTTCTTATAACTTTCAGCTGTTTTTCTGCAGAATTGTACAGATTTTCCTTAAAATAATTAAAACAATAATTATATTATGAAAACACTTTACAAGATAATCTCCTCTTCAATTTCCTTTAATATTTTCTGGGGAATTACCATGGGTAACATAGAAAATAGGTAATTGAATTTCATTTCTATTACCATTTTGACAGCCTGAACTCCTTCCCAGGGTGACAGATTTAATTTTTCACACATGGCTTATATTGTTTTTAAATGGAATAATAAGTGGCATGATATTGTTTCTTGCTGTGGCATCTAAGCTATTATTTAGCAATATATTGTACGTATTTCATCTGAATTGATAGCCATTAAAATTTTCAAAGCAGAACCTCAGCAGGGATAGATTGATACAACATCACTGGAATCAGATGTGCCGTGCTGACTCGTGCAAGCTCAGGATTTAGCCTGTGGTATTGCTGTCATGGTTTAACCCCAGCTGGCAACTAAGCATCATACAGCTGCTCGCTTACTCCTTCCTGGTGGGATGGGGGAGAGAATTGGAAGAGTAAAAGTGAGAAAATTCACAAGATGAGACAAAGACAGTTTAACAGGTAAAGCAAAAGCCATGCACACAAGCAAAGCAAAACAAGGAATTCATTCACTGCTTCCCATGGGCAGGCAGGTGTTCAGTCATCTCCAGGAAAGCAGGGCTCCATCACGCATAACGGTTACTTGGGAAGACACCACCACAGTGAACATCCCCCCCTTCCTTCTTCTTTCCCACCAGCTCTATATGCTGAGCATGATGCCATATGGTGTGGGATATCCCTTGGGTCAGCTGGGGTCAGCTGTCCCAGCCGTGTCCCCTCCCAACTCCTTGTGCCCCCCCAGCCACTCGCTGGTGGGGTGGGGTGAGGAGCAGAAAAGGCCTTGACTCTGTGTAAGCACTGCTCAGCAGTAACAAAAACATCTCTGTGTTATCAACATTAGTCTCATACTAAATCCAAAACACAGCACTATACCAGCTACTAGGAAGAAAATTAACTCTATGCTAGCTGAAACCAGGACAATTGCTATCACTTTTTCTTTCCTCTCACCAAATTTTAGCATATTTTTCTTATCGATGATCTGGACCAAGGCATGGTAGAAACCCTGTGATTTCATTATAAGCCCAGCCCTGCAACCCAGTAAGCTAGGCAAGGGGTGACACGTCATTGTCACTTTGTGCTGAAGACAATGGAAGCAGAAGGTGTTGCAGCGCTCAGCAACTCATACAATTTAGGCTGCAGGAACAACCTTTGTTCACACAGCTGCCAAGGGCATATTTACAGCCTATTCTAGAGACACCAATGTTAGAATAAATCAGAGCAGGGAAAAGGAGAATAGCTCTCATGAATGCCTCTTTCCAACAAAAATTTGAATGTTAATAAGCATTACATAATACTGCTGCTTTCAGTTCAAAATCAAGTAGTTTAATTCACCTCTGAAATAATAGACTTGTATTAAAATCCTCAACTGTGGATATAAATACTTGCTTTCTGCACAAGTTAATAGCTTTTCTGCATGCACGGGTAGAGGAAGTTTAAGGAGGTCATAATTTCCTGCTAGCTATATTAAGAGAGGGTCACTTGGAGGTGCTACGTATCCCAAAATGAGTTGCAAAAGTTCACAGGAATCCCTTGATGATGGCATTGCCCTTTGTACTTCCATGATGCTGAATTTTAGTTCTGTTTTCCAGAAAGGAAGTTTCTGGCCTATCTATTACAAAATGGATGTGAAAATACAAGTTACACAGAACAGAGTGTCTCATAGCTAAGCTTGAGAGGAGAAAGCTGCTACAAGAGAAAACAGGCAAAGCCTAAAATAAATATATAGACAAGTGTAAAGTCGGTCCTTTACACTTGCATTGCATTCTTGGGAACCATCTGACCAAAATCTGTTTGGCTCAATTTCTGACAGGAATGTTGTGACAACACAATATAGACACAGACTTCAGCTTTTTGTTTGAGGGGGCAGACGAGTTTATTTGTGCACTATTACAACCCCACTGAGGTGAAATTAAGAAACTACAATTTTTAACCCTTTAATTAGTGCAGACACAGCGGCTGCAGCAGTGGGAACAGTACTTCTGTACTCCCCATCCCTTCCTCTTGCAGCCTTCAACACATACCTCACAAACACCCTCCAGTAACATTCAAAGAAAACAGAGGTGAGGGCCAGCCTGTGATGTCCTGTTGAAGTTGTAATCTTTTCTCAACCTGGTAAAGCAGAAGACAGTAGTAAAGAGGGTAGAGATTGGGCAGGAGCTGGAGGGATGGTAAGTCAAATGGGAGAAAAACTGTGGGGTTGGTGATGAAATTAAAGTATTTATCTCCTTAAGGCAATAGTAATAATATCCATTGTCTCTGCTTATCCATACCATTGAGAACATGCCTCATGCAAGAAACTGCCTGTTCCTCCTTCAACAAAACGTAAGAAAATGCTTTCTTATTTCACCAGAATTAGTACAGCATTTTGGAAAATTTTATATAGTCAGTGTGGGCAAGGTGAGAAACATTTTGGGGTTTTAATGAGGAATGTTGGCAGAATTTAAGGAAGCGGTTACTAAAGGATGTAGAGTGACTGAAGAAATATTCCAGGACATGTATTCACAACACAGGCCTTCTGGTATTTTAAAGACTCCTAAAGGTACCAATACACTTGCAAAAAATCTACTGAAAGACAGAAAAAATTTGTATATATTAATAGTTAGCTTCATTTTTGGGAGTAAATCAATCTCCACCAGCATTGGTAGGTTAATCAATGTTTTTCCACTAAAATTACACCAGTTCTTGCCAGCAACAGACCTCTTCTGCCACACAGGTGGTCTAACTTGACTGTGGCTAATTGGAAAGGGAGCTAATCAGGTTTTAGAGCTCACAGTAGCATATTTACTTTGGTCTTAGGTTGTGCAGATGTCAAGAAAAACAGCCATTTCCAAGCCAAAAGAAGTGCAACAGAACTTCATGGCTACCTCAGTTTGTCTCAGAAGTTTTGCATAGCTGGCCTCAGTTGACCACTGCTGAGTTCAGGGGGATTTGTAGAGGGCTTTTCTTACAGCTGGCAGATCATGACACATTTATAATCAGTGTTTGAATGGCAAAAAATTATTTTGAAGGAGAAAAATAGGGATGAAATATATACGTGCTGAAATAGAAATGCAATAGAGAAAGAATTTGGAGAAAGGAGGACTTCCCCTTGGTTGAAGGGGATTCGGTCAGAGGTCACCTAGGCAAACTGGATCCTTGGAAATTGATGGGCCCTATGGGATACATCCACGAGTGCTGAGGGAGCTGGCAGAAGTTCTTGCTGAGCCACTCTCTATCATCTTTGAAAGGTCATGGAGGTCAGGAGAGGTGCCCGAGGACTGGAGGAAAGCAAATGTCACTCCAATCTTCAAAAAGAACAAGAAGGAGGACCCAGGAAACTACAGGCCAGTCAGCCTCACCTCCACCCCCAGAAAGGTGATGGAGTGGTTCAGCCTGGAGGTCATCTCCAGGCATGTAGAGGAAAAGAAAGGTTATCAGAAGTAGTCAACGTGGATTCACCAAGTGAAGATCATGCTTGACCAACCTTATCAGGCATCACCTTCTGCGATGGGGTGACTGGCTGGGTCGACGAAGGGAGAGCGGTGGATATTGTTTATCTCGATCTCAGCAAGGCATTCGACACTGTCTCTCATAACATCCTCATTGACAAGCTAAGGAAGTGTGGGTTGGATGAGTGGACAGTGAGGTGGCTTGAGAACTGGCTCAACAACAGAACTCAGAGAGTCATCATCAATGGGTAGAGTCTGGCTGGAGGCCAGTAACTAGCAGTTTTCCCCAAGGGCTGTACTGGGTCCAGTCCTGTTCAATATATTCATCAATGACCTGGATGAAGGGATGGAGAGTAACCTCAGCAAGTTCGCTGATGATACCAAGCTGGGAGGAGTGGCTGATACGCCAGAAGGCTGTGCTGCCATCCAGTGAGACCTGGACAGGCTGGAGAGCTGGGCCGAGGGGAACCTCAGGAAATTCAGCAAAAGCAAGTGCAAGGTCCTGCCCCTGGGGAGGAACAACCCCAGGCACCAGTACAGGTTGGGGGCTGACCTGCTGGAAAGCAGCTCTGCTGAGAAGGACCTGGGAGTGCTGGTGGGACAGCAAGCTGACCCTGAGCCAGCACTGTGCCCTTGTGGCCAAGGAGGCCAAGGGTATCCTGGGCTGCATTAAAAGGAATGTGGCCAGCAGGTCGAGGGAGGTCATCCTGCCCCTCTACCCTGCCCTAGTGAGGCCACATCTGGAGTGTTGTGTCCAGTTCTGGGCCCCCAGTTCAAGAAACACAGGGAGCTGCTTAAGCAAGTCCAGCGGAGAGCCACAAGGATGATCAAGGGACTGGAGCATCAATCTTATGAGGAAAGGCTGAGAGACCTGGGTTTGTTCAGCCTGGACAAGAGAAGACTGAGGGGGACCTTATCAATGCTTATAAGTATCTGAAGGGTGGGTGTCAGGAGGATGGGACTGGACTCTTCTCAATGGTGCCCAATGACAGGACAAGGGGAAATGGGCACAAGTAGGAACACAGGGAGTTCCATCTGAATATGAGGAAAAACTTTCCTGTGAGGGTGCCAGAGCAGTGTCACAGGCTGCCCAGAGAGGCTGTGGAGTCTCCTTCCCTGGAGACATTCACACCCCGCCTGGACGCGGTCCTGTGCCCCCTGCTCTGGGTGTGCCTGCTCACACAGGGGGATTGGATAAGATGATCTCTGGAGGTCCCTTCCAACCCCTACTGTTCTGTGATGCTGTATTATCTTTGTGCTTTTATATTTGCTAGGTTGTAAGAATGCATCCAGCCTAAGCTGTAATGAAGCTCCCCCCCCGAACCATTATTAAGAAGTCCAGAATATAAACAAGTATGTTAGTCATAAGCCAAATTTCATAAAGCAAACATAAAATAGACAGATTTACCTTGAAGAATTTGTAGTCAGGGACCTGAGTACTTATCAGAAATTCCTGGCTTCCCTTCTTCAGAGCATTCCAACTCCAAGAGCACATCTACAAAGAAAGCATAGGGGAAAACTTAAACATGCAGTGAATCAATAGGAAGTAAGTAAGCAGTGGCTGTGAAGTAACTAGGAGATAAGTGGATTAATCTGGCACAAAAGTTGGCAAGGTTTTCTCCATTTGAGGTTTACTAGCTGAAATTTGAACTGAACATGGAGTCTCCTGTGGGGTATTTAACCTTCTGGAATCCCATTTATCTCAGAGAGTAAAATGTTCAGTTGCTTCTACAGGAAGATCAGTAGTCCAGAAGATTAGCTACAAGCTATAATGATTCATTAATTGTTGAGGAAAATATACCAGTTTGAGAGTTAAGTGATTTTTAAGTATTATAATTTTTAAATACAATCAAAGTAAACCTCAAAACAAAAAGGTCATTTGAACTGAGAAATCAAAACTTAGGAAATCTCAAAATGAAAAATGGATTTTTTAATATATTTTTGTGATTGTATTTAGTGTTTTTTTTTAATTCCTGAACAAAGAATTTGTTAAAATCAAAACAAAATCACAAAGGGTTACAACGTCAATGAATCTGTTGTAAATGTGAACTTTGACCCCATGTTAGAAACCACGGTAGTTGTAAGGGTTACTAATGCACAGAGTTACCACCACAGTTAGGAGCAAGCCTGTCTGACCTGTGTGACTGAGGAGGTTCATGTACACCCTTGGTTCATTAAAGCCTGCCACACACTATAACCAGAGTCTTTGCTACTAAGTGCCTGTCCACATCCTCTCCTTAACTGGTTTGAGCATGGATAGCAATCAGAGATTGCTCTTTTCTTCATCCCTTGCAGATGGCACAACACACTAAGGACAAAACCATTACATTCCTCTGATTCCAGGACAACAACTGCCTTTTGCTGACAGAGGATCTTTTCTTCCTTCCGAGCTCATAGGACAATGAAGCTACAAAGCACAATCCGGTCATCTTTTTGGAAGTAATGCAAGATACAGAGGAAAGAATTTACAATGCTGTTACACTCAGACTTTCTTTATTTCTTTTTTTTTTCCTTCTGAAATTTGATGAGAAGATCCTAGCAAATTCTGTGCTTATGTTAATGTAACATTAAGGTTGATAAATCAAGTTCTTGAGTGTCATGAAATGCAGAAGTCAGGCTGGAGGCTCAACCTTTCCTCTGGCTTTTTGCCTCTTTCTTAAAATATAGTCTGTATGCTCTTATACATTTTTTCTCAGACTACAGAGGAGTTAGTATAACACAAACTGGAATTCTCTACAAAGCTTTATAAATAGTAAACGCATGACAGAAAATGCTGTGCAGCTGGGCTATATAAGGAAAGGAGCAATTTACTCACAAACACTTCCCTATGTTCTTTCTTGCATTTCAGTTTGGCACGATCACCACTCTGTCTTCTCTGCCATTATTCATGCAGGGAGATTTTGGCTACCATTGGCATTGTGGAGGTGCTGTCCCTTCCAGAAATACTGATATTCATGTGCAAATGAAAGTATTCACATGTGAATACAAGTTTGGGTTTTTTTCCTGCCAAGACTGCTGGCTACTGAAGATAAGCCCTCTGGCCTCAAAGGAAAGAAGGGGAAAACCTTGGAGGTAACAAAGTCTTAAAGGCCTTCTGCTTCCTGGATACATTAAGGATATAAAGCTACTAGAAAGTGTCCAGAGGAGGGCCACGAAGTTGTAGAAGGGTTTAGAAGAGAACCACAGGAGTGGCTAAAGTCACTTGGTTTGTTCAGCCTAGAGAAGAGGAGACTGAGGGAAGACCTCATCACAGTCTACAGCTTCCTCACAAGGGGAGGAGGAGGGGCAGGTGCTGATCTCTTCTCTCTGATGACCAATTATAAGACCCAAGGGAATGTCAGGGAGATGTGCCAGGGAGGTTTAGGTTGGATAATAGGAAAAGGTTCTTCACCCAGAGGGTGGTGGAACACTGGAACAGGCTCCCCAGGGAGGCAGTCACGGCGCCAAGCCTGACGATATTCAAGAAGCACTTGGACAACACCCTTAGAGATACGGTGCGGATTTTAGGGTTGTCCTGTGCAGGGAAAGGAATTGGACTTGATGATCTTTGTGGGTCCCTTCCAACTCAGGACATTCTATGATTCTATGACTTTATAGGCCTGACTGAACAGCTATCATAGCAGTAGCAGGGCAGAACTTTGTGCAAGGTTGGATTTGTCTAGGATCCCCCTTACAGCCACAATAAACATCGATTGCTTGATGGCAGCCATTCTCTAGTGTGGGCAAGGAAGACAATACTGGTCATTTGCCTTACTGCCCCTTCCTTAGGCACCAGTCACCCCACATGACATCTTCCTTCTTCCTTCACTGAGTAAAGCGCTTGCAGATCACCAGAGGAGGTATATTATAAATTGGACTGCTTCATATGCACACTTGGACAACATTTTCATGGGAGGAGGGTGGCATGTAGGTCTTTATCTTCTCTCAGAATCCCTGCCAGCATCAGTGCTGTTTTCCCCATAATCTGCCTTAAACTGGAAAAAGTACCACCGTGGAGGGCAGACTGTCTGGCTGCTCACATGTGTATGCAAAATATCTTGTCTACATGTGTAAAAAAACTGTGTTGGAAAATGAAGATTTCTTTTTCAAAGCAGGATATTATCTGCTGGATGAATGGCAAAGAACCTGGAAGATGACATGCTCTGTGGTGAGAGTCTTATGCAAACAGTACTCTCCAGGGTCCTTTAGAAATGTAAATCTCCTCCTACAAGAGGGAGAGAGACTAAAGATTGTGGATATAAGGATAGATGTAGATTGTTTTATATGGACTTTCTAAAGATTGCTTTCAGATTACCTTTGTTATATGATTAATTTAAACAAAGTGTTTCAGCAGAGCCACCTACTTCATCATGTAAGCAACTATTGAGTAAAGTTTCCAGGTATGATTATATTTTAGTCCTTTTCTTACAGAGTGAAAATGCTTCTGCCTTTAAATGGTGCAGCTCAGAACTTCTGGTATCTGCATGGGGAATGCAGAATGCACAGAAGCAAAGTATTTTAGTTTCCACCAGTTTAAAAAATATAATTGGGAACACCTGAGACACGGTGATTCACCAATGTAACTGCATCATAAGGTTGCCACAAAACCAGATTTGTAGCGCAGCATTTAAGGGGAGATTATATGGAGGACACCAGAGAACACCAGAGGACATGATTCCTCCTTCAGCATTGATCCACTGACACAAAGCTTGATTGCAGATAGGGTGGGCTTCAGTCCTTAACCTCTCTCTTCCTCCACTCCAGGAGTTCCACACCTGTAGGTTCACCCTGGTGCCAAGGAGTCCCATTCCTGCCCTGCACCCAGGTCAGCCGACTCATGGCAGCGCTGCACCTTGGTGGGAAACTGGCCTTACGTCTAAAACCCAGTCAGAAAGAAGAAAGAGAGGAGAGGCTTAGATGCTTGTAGCAATTAAATCTGTTTTGTGTACCACCGATCTTCCCCAGATCATTGTCCATGAAGCTGTCAGAAGATAAATAGTATTTGAGCAGGCTATACTTTTATTTCTCAATATGTGAAAGAATACAGTCCAAATGATATCCTGGATATACGCCATCTAAATATGAATGCAACATGTCAGAAGTCAACTGGTCAAGGTTATCACCCTGGATAACATCTACTGAGATTTATCAGGCTCCCAACAGCAATTTTCATCACACAAGTAAGCACAGTATTATTATGTCTGTGACTGAGCACTCTTGAAATTTTGATAGCTTTCAGTCAGATACTTATCTCCGGACACAAAGAGAAATTTTAAAATTGTACCACTGCACAGTTGTCCCAGTTTTAAATAAATTATTTCAACTTTAGCCAAAGATATGATGCATACTGCTTTATAGCAAGTACCTGCTGCATGCACATTCTTTGAGTGATCTCAGATTGCTCTTTGGGGAATTATTTTTACATATTGTGCATAAGGCTGTGTACTTGCCCTTAGGATATATTCAAGGTGAAATCTTACTCTAAAAGTGACATATTTTGCATTTTGCATCTGTGTTGGAGATCAGGAGGGACAAAGACACCTCTGGGTGTTGGGGCGAGGCCACGGAGCCTGTTCCAGCATGGCAACAGGGTTTGCCCTGGGGCCAGCCAGGGTGAGAGCAAGTGAAGAAATGGTAGACCCTCCTCCAGCACTGTCATACACCAGTGAAAGGGACAAAAGCCTGTCCGTTGTAAGAGGAAAGGATTCTTTACCACAGAAATTAAGTGTCATAAATTATTGTGCAGCGAGGACAAGCTCTTCTCTAAGGCTCAGTGTTTTGGGTACTTCCACCACAGTCTTCATTTAGGGCATTACCCATGGCATGATTTAGACTAACGTGAACTCTCTGGCAAGCCAATCTTTTTGACATAAACCTGTTGGTATATATAATGTTATGTTTAAGTTCCCTTCCATTAAATGCAGTTCTTTGCATCTTAAATTATTTTAGACAGTTTCCTTTAACATTAGCTAGAATTAACATTTACATTGTGATCTATTGCAAATGACAGCTGTTGGAGCAACTTTTTCCCCCAAGAACTATATTTCCTACCAGCCAGCTAACCTCAGAATTTTGGGGAATTAGTATATAACGTTGTTTCCAATCAAAATAAATGTGTTCAGTTTTCCTATAGGCAGTGGCATTAAATAACAGTTACACAGCTCAATCCTGTTCCCACTAAAATTGGTGGCAAAACTCCCACTGACTTCATGGGAGCAGGATTTAGATCATGGTTGATTTACTTTAACATTCATAGAAATTATGGGTTAACCTCTAAAAGTAGGGAAAGTTTGGCCACATAAGCCTCCAAAGACCTAGATATTTAAATAACGTATCTGTTGCTGCTTAGACACCATCCCATATACTTTCAGCCTCTCCTTCATACGCTTTCATTAATCACACAGAAATGTTTGTGAATATAGCGAAAACAACTGGAATAATTAATGTTTATTTTTAGGGGTAATTACAATAAGCCGGAAGGGGAAGTTTCCCTACTCCCCTTTCTCCAGACAAGGAAACCAATCTTTTGAAGGTTAGCTGCCAAAGTAAAATCCAGAGAGGGGCTTTTGCATGTTTAACCACACCTATGCACAAATTTAAAACTCCCTTCTTGTCCGCCTAGATCCAGAGGGATCTAAATTACCTAGCCTTTTAAACAATATTCTATCTTCTTGTGCCAGAAAAAATGTTTCCAACTGTATGATATCTGGAACGCCATTTTTTTTCAGACATTGTTGCCATTTTCAGCTGTGCACCAAGCTTTCCCTGGTCAGTTCTGCCATTCCCCACTCCAAGGAATAAGCACTGTAAGAAGTTGCTTTACACGGAGGATCCATGCACTAAGGAAAATCCTGACCCACGCTGAGAGGGTGAGGAACTCCTCCATGCAATTCCTCCAAACACTTTTTAAGAAATAGACTTCCCTCAGGAGAGTGCCTCCAGGTTAATCCTTCCAGGTCTCCACAGCAGCTTGTGGAAGACAGTGTTACTCAATGTGAGCTAAAAGTTTCAGGAGACTCTAACCTTTAAGACTGCATAAACTACCTCATTTCTGCAGTAATCCCAAGAGGCAACATAACTCCACAGCATGAGTCCCTCCCTGTTTTATCAGGCTTCAAGGAAAGCGATGGTTATTTGTTGCAGGCCCAAACCAACAGTAAATATCAATATTTCTTGCCTGACTCAGCTGCCTTACTTAGTGTATTGATCTGCCCTTGTCTTCCCATTCCTATTCCTGTGCACTGAGGGAGGACAAATAAGCAGGTTCACAGCATTTATTTATGTCAGCCCACCCCACACCGATCCCAGGGGCACAACAAGAATTCTTATTTCTTCTCTTTCCTTTGCAGGGGTGCAAAATGCAAGTCACAACCTAGCCTGCCACACTCTGCTCAATGTTTATGAATAAAATATGTGAATATAGAAACCTGGAAATGTTATTGGAAAGGGCACATGGGGCGTAAGTCACCTGCAGCCCTGCATGTCATCCATACTGCCAGCTGCAGAAGAACCCACAGCTTCTCTCTTTCATCACAGCTATATCCTGCCCCAGCTGGTAGCACGGTTACAGAAGTGCAATCCCTTATCCCACCAGGCAGATCACTTACAGTGATCTACACTTACAAATGTTCCTATTCTTAACATTACAGGACTAATGTTAAGAAAAGTATAAGAAAAAAAAATAAGTTTTTTTCATATTTGGATCATTTAATAATATTACGTTACTGACTTAGCATCTAAATTCTCTGCTAAAACTGAGCAAGCTGTAATACATGTTTTTTAAATGTCAGAAATTCCTTCTGTATCCAAACCAATAAAGAATAATACTAATAATTTTCCTGTAACAGTAAAAGAAATACCTGAGGCACTAAAATACTACGAAAGGATATTTTCCTCACCAGATTTTTTTAAATCTTGAAGGCTTAGTGGATTCCAGTTCTTTTTCAATAGATATTTCAAGAAAATGAGGAAGAGAGCCATTTTTGTAATTTTCAGGTACAGCTTTTTCTTACAATGCTACAAATCTTTCACAGTACACCAGATAGTGTTCTTGCCCTTAAAAAAAATGCAGTGGCTTTGTAACTAAATAATGTTACCCCTCTGGTCAAAAAAATTCATCACTGAAATTGTACTCAGTCATCAAAAGCAAAATTAGAGACAAAGATTATCCCCTTTAACAACATTTTGTACCAGTTCTGTTCCATGATTATTAGAAGTCAACACAAGGGAAGGAGCATAAACCAGACATTAAATAATAACAAACCTCTGTGCATTATAATTGCATATTACAATTCAAAGCTCAAATGTGTTGGATAAAAAGCTTGTACTGGACAGAAAATGTGCATAGGATTAGGATGGGGGAAAGTCATCTCTTTATCAGGAAAAATGTCCGTGAATATTGAGTGCTTTCAGCCCCTGGAGTTTCATTTTAATTCTTCTGTAAAGAAGTAAACTACTCTTGTTTTAAAAGTCAAGTCCTTGTACAGGAAAAAAAAAAAAACAAAACAAAACAAAACCCAAAAAAAACTCAAAACATTTAAAAGGAATCTTTTTTTTCTTAAATTTTACAGTAAAAAGCTATCCCACTTTTATTTATTGTTCCATAATATACTAATATTAGTGCAAAATATATCAGGATACTTAAAGCAGGAATTGGTTGTACTATCATAGGATCATTCAGGTTTTGCAAAAACCAGTTCCTCATGATACCAATGTGAATATAACTGCTTCTAAATATCACTTTGGATTTACCTTCAAGATGTTCTTAATTTTAAATGGCAAGAGAGAAACCTAGAAGCTTTTAAAACTGCCAGCTGCTGCTACAGGTTTAGAGGTTAGTCATAAAGTGCAAATATGGTAACTAACAGGGGGCCCAGAATTAACCATGGTAATGCAGCAGATGCTTCAAAATACATTGTTTTTCTTCAATTTAGGATGCAGAAATTAATTTAGAAAGGAGAGGTGAGGAACCAAGATTTCCCACTCTTCTCAATTACTGAAGCATCTTGAATGTCGGCAGAGCTATGTACATTTAAATTGCTGAATCTTTAATACTACTTTTTCTTTCTTTACTGAGAAAACAACACTTCTAGCTTAATGAGTGCAAAATGATTCTGTACCTTTCCTGAGTCAGAAAATAACCTGAAACAGAGCTCCAAAAGAACTTTTCACTTAGTCTCAACATGCAGTACCTGTGCAATCCAGATTTTAACTGTATTTATTAGACTTCAGTTAATGTTTCTATGGGTAACAACCAATCAGTGTGCTTATTCATCAAGTTATGTTATCTTCTACACTCACCATAAAAAAAAAGAAAACAAAACCAGAAACAAATCAGAAATCAGCCCCTACATATTTGCAGTGGGATGGGATAATTCACATCTCCCATCATGGGAACTCAGCCTTTACTGGGGCTTCTGAGAACATTTTTATATTAAAAAAAATATTTCTATACAATCTGTGCAATTTGTATACCACCTTCTACTATTTACAAAACTTAGGAATGCAGCATTGATCCTAGATTTTCTACTTTCAGGAAACCTCTTCTAAATTTACTAAGAAATTGCAGTAAGATATTTCCCTGGAAGGCCACAGATTTTGGGAGCTGCAAACAGCCTGTGGGAAGCTGGTCCACACAGGATCTTACACAGACAATTTCACTGTTCCTGCACTTAAAATGCTTCCTAGCCCTTCCCTCCATTCTGCATTCATTCAGATGAAACGACCAGAATGACGTTTGACCAAACAGGGGGAGTCCCAAAGCCTGCATCAATCAGCTAAGCTCTATTGAAGTCAATGAGCCAGTTTATCCTGGCTGAGGTACTGGCCCCTAATCTCTATAAGAGTTCATCAGCACATTTGGTACAATAAAACCCAACAAAGCTGTGAAATTTCCATTTCCAAGTTGGATAGGTCTGGGGAGGTTGGACATGGATGGAAGGAACCCTGATCTCAGTGCCAGCAGGGGAAGGAAGGATCCCCTCTGGTACTGTGGCTGGGCATTATCATATGAAAGGCAGCATGTGATACCCTGGGAAGTATTAATGTGGAGTGCAGTGCCTCTTTTTTTCCTCTGCTAGAGCCAGACCTCCATGTGTGTAAACAAACATGTAGCCTACTGCCAGGTATCCGCTAAACCAGCCACCAAATACAAGCTTTCATGTATTTATTTATGCAGTATCTGCAGTGCATTTAAAGGCCCAGTATGGCTTACCTCAACTTAATATCACATGGAAATTTATTATAACCAAAAGTCCTTAACCTGCATGTCATTCCTTAAGCTAACAAGGAACGTTAACTTCCGTAAAGGTGACTCTCAGCTCACTTTCCTGCATCTTCTGTTTATAGGTATGTCTTGGGAGTTCTTATATTTCATATTCCTGATATAACTTTGACAAGTGTGAAAGCACTTCTGATGAAAGTGCTTTTGTTATTCTGACTCTAAAAGAAGATACTACCAATTACAGGCCTCCTAGAGTCTGCTAATACTGGGGTCTTTCAGGTTTTTTTAATTTATTTCCAATATTTTGCCTCTGTCATATTTTCCCCATTTATTCCTTTTTCCATTTCTTCAGTGTGGATCAAAAGACAGACTGCCAACAATATTGCCTATTGCTGGTTTTGCTCCCAGGGTGACAAAGGAACAAAAAATTTGACAAAGAAACATTAATTCTCCATTAGTCTGTGTTCTCATTTGCACCAGGCTGAATTAAAGACTGTATGTGTATTTCAGATTGTGCCAGTGTAAATGACTACACAGGTGCAGGGCAATACAAAGTCTGCCCTAAAAACAGGGATGTTCAGATTATCCATGAACACTGTTACCCAGGAGACCAGTTTATGCAGTGAGGTTAGAGGAAATGACTGCAAGAGAAGTCTCACCTTGAGCTAATGATCCAACACACAACAGATTTAAAAAGTGAAAATTACAGAGGAATAGGTGACTATACATGAGTCCAATTGTGCATACAACTGAACAGACAGAAATGCATATAAATGGGCTCAGTATTTCAGACCTCAGGATAAAATGCATGGGATTAACCTCAGATAATCTACCTCCTCTAGGACAGACTGCTAAAGGAGTTTTTGAATTTATTTTCCTTGTATAGCTTGTCACATCAACACAGTCTCATTGAATTGATTAGTATGACATACGCAGCCGGATCACTGGAGGTACAAGGATTGAAAGCATGCTGGAAAGGGAAAGGAAGGAGTAATTAGTGATATAATCCACTAAGTGGTATAAAATCCAAAGGGAAAAGGCCACTGGGAGTGAAAGCAGAAAGTGTTTGCTTGTGCCTGAGAGATGCTGTGGGGGTGGTGAGCTGAGAAGAGCGGTTTCGTGGGAGGAGGTGGGCAGTGATGGCTGAGCCAGGCCCCTCCATTGGGGTAGGTCTGGGTGANTCCAGCTGTGGGACAGATAGGACAGGATACAGGTGGTGGGTGGTGGGCAGCCAGCAGTCTGGCTGCTGGGGGATGCCTGCTGTAGGTAAAGCACAACCTATCAAGGACCACAGAGGCAGGTGGCATCTCGCTCCTTCACCAGTTTGATCTGTTTCTGTTTTGCCCAGATAATTTACTACTTTACTCCTCAGCCCAAGTACAGACCAGTGAATAAGTCCTTCCTTTTCATGTTCCAGTTGGGAGGGTCTGTATTTTCTCATCTTTTTTATACTGATTATTTTATAATTTTAGGAATATCTCTATTCTCAGAGTTCATGTAGAAATTCTCTAAAGAAAATCTCATTCTCTTTCTTGAGTGCTTTCCCATTGACTTATTTTGCTGTTCTTCACTTTTACTTTTTGCCTTCTTTCTCTTTATTTACTCTGCATACCGTATCAGTATTTCAGCTCATTTTCTTGTACTTTGATCTCTTGTGATCATTCCCACAAATGTCATTTCCAAGAGCATGATTTTGGGGTCCTGACTCTCCTATCTTTTTCTTCAGTGTTCAGAGCTGCAATACTTTTTCTCTCTTTCCAACTCTCTTTGCTTTTGATTTGATTTGACTGTTCCTGTTCTCTTCTGCTCAACTTTCTCTAACAATCCCTGGTAGTGTCTCTCCTCTGCTCCACATGTCACTTTATTTTTGCATATGTGCTGAACTAAAACAGGGGATAAAGTTGAAGTTACCCTCCACCTCACCCTTCACATCCTTCTTGACATGCTTTACTTTTGAACCCTTTTACCTAATTATGCAGTCTTGCCCTATGTCTCTTACTGAGTCTAATAATTCTTGTTTTCACAAACTTTGCTTTACCCTCTTTCACCTCCATTCTCTCTCCTTTCTTCAGAAGATTTTGCCTTCATGTATCAGTTACCAAAGCCACGAGTTCTAATACCAACTTTGAACATTCTTGTATCACCTCTTAAAATATTTTAATCAACTCCTTGTGATGTGAAAATTTTTTTCATTGTTATTTAAATATAAATATAATTTGAATAAAAATATCTTGTGAATTAACTTCTGACAGATGCAATAGGTGTATGGAGTTTGATATAAGATTAAATGGTATTTTGATATATCTTTTCATTTTATTATGAAAGAGGGTGCTTCAGTCATTCATGTTCACAGGATTATGAATTTACAGTCGACAGTGAGGAGAAGAAGGTGGTTTGCTGTACTTTAGGCTTTTTTAAGCAAAGCTCTAGAGATTCCCTGGGATTGGCAGACTTGAGACTGAATGAAAAGTTAACATTTATTTTGCTCATCCCTAAGCCCCAGCAGAAGTCACAGACTCTTCATATCTGTCCCTATTTCACTTGATTCAATACATGTTCTCAGAGGTATCTACTGTCGTGAACCTGGCGGAAAAGGTGGTCATTCCCCCTGCACAGCCAGCAACACTGCAACCTGGCACTGGAATCCCAGGTCTGGTGGTGACTCCTGAAACACAGGCTCTTCTCACTCCAGCCCAAGAAGCAGTTAAGCATTTTAATCACAGCAAACAACTTCAAAGGGGCAACCCCACCTTCGAGTATCCTGCAGCCTAGTTTTTTGGAAAACCCATGTAAATACATTGCTCCAGATACCTGTAATAAATCAGACAGGGATCTTCTGAATATCAGTCTAGCCTGCCACTCCCTGGAGTTTTTGCTAAGGCAGAAATGTTTGAACTTCACCTAGCCCCATCCATCCTGCCCCGTTCATCCTCTCTCATGACAGGTTAAATCTCACGGAAAACCAGGAGCAGAGTGGCATGGCACAGCCCCAGGCAGGGAACAGATTGGGAACCTGAGTCAGGATGGGCCCACTCACCAAACCTTGGGATCAGGGCCTCCAGATATCTATGTGGTTGCACAGGGCCTGAAAAAGAGTCTGGTGGTGCTTAAGGGTTGTCCTTAGGAACCTAAGTTAGCTTGTAGGTACAGGCACGCTGTATGTGGAATATTTCACAAAAAAAAAATGGCCTATTTTCCAGGATACTAAAGGATACTTGACATAGTGTAACTTAGAGTAACTTCAGCTATGGGATGGTATCCACAGAGAGACTCTCAAAAGTAAAACATTTCTGGCTTGGTTATCAACACTTTTAAACATGATTTTGAAAAATTAACATTTTGCAGTGTTGCCATAAGACAAACTATTTGCTTTCCATTTAATGAGCACTCATTCTGAGCCACTAATGTTGCTCACTGTTTTTTTCTGAGCAGTTGCAAACACCCACCTAAAATCTGAGGATGATGCTGGTTTCGGAAAGCAATGTTTCAGAGAGAAATTAGTTTTTTTTTTTCCTCTGATTTACCTTGCTCAAAAGAAAATAAGTGCTGAAAGTGTTTTAGTGCTGTAGGTAAAGCTCTGGAAAATTAACTCTGATGCTGAACTTTTCCATCTTGTGAAAGTCTAGATTTTCAACCATGAGGGATAAAACTTATTTTCAAGATAACGATGCAGGCTGAGAATTTTTATTGCTGCAGATTCTCTGAGGTAACTCCACCTGGGAATAATGCATACATTGGAAAAGAGGACAGACAGATTAATTTGTCTGTATTTATCAAGTAAGCGAGTGTTTTCTCAGTATTTAGAAAAGTCAAGTAGTTATATGGTTGGATTTTGCTATTCATTGACTTTGGGATTAAGTGTTCTCTCATATACAGTATTTCTCAGGTTCTTATGGCTTTTGTATCGTCTGTATTGATTTACCATATATTTAATCAAAATTTCTCATGCCACATATTTTTGCTGTCTGATAGTTTCAGCAAGGAGTGGACTCATTGCAAACCTACATTTCCTTAGAATGCAGCCCTCCCTTCCACTGGCAATAGTAATGTTATAAAATAACGGTGATTAGTCTCTGTCACTGTAAAGCACTTAACCCGTTTTTGCCAATCCAGCCTCAGTTTCCATGGAAACAGAAGACAGTAACACAGAAGACAACTTTTTTTTTGCTTTTGTTGGATTTCAGCTGCCTTCCAACTTCATTCACAAAGCCCCCCCCTCCTCCATACTGTTTTCCTTAAACCTATAGATTTTAGGATTTGGGAAGTTTCAATTGTCTGGGGCTTTCATTTTGCTGCGATTGGTTTTAAGGAAAATTTGTGGCCAGCAAAATTTGACAGGATGATAGACTTGTATATTGGAGTCCTGGGTTAATTCACAAAGTGGTATCAAGTCAGTTTCTCAGAGATAAAATGAAGCCTTAGTGGAGCCTGTTGGTGCTCTAATTTAGCAGGAGTAGGACAGATACAAGCTATTACCTAGATTATCACTTTTATAATGTTAACATGCAAGTGTAGAGATGACTAGAAGCATATACAATTGAATTATATTTGGGTTATTATGTCTTTAGAAGGAGGTTTTTGGCCTTTCTGAGAAAATGAAGATACTTCTTTAAAGCCATGTGAAATATATGAACTTCTCACCCTACTGCATTAAGGACTGTTGAAAGGATATCTTATAAATTAGATTGCCTTGACTTTAGGTGAGGTCCAGAAAGCACATGTTAAAATTTTAGAAATGAAATATATCAAATCAGATTAGTTGTCTGTCTGTATAGACAAGTACTTTTAAAGGTCACAAAGATGAACCAGTCACAAAGCATTATTTAGCTCACAGTAATGCTAAAGACAAGTATTATATTCCAAGAATGAAGAATTTAAGTTTCCTTTCCATGCAAAACTTATCCACAAATAAAAATGTGACTTTTTTCATTAATTTTTTTCTTATCAGTAATTTTTTGACAAAAGCTGTTGGGGATAACTTAGATACCCAAAGTAACTGTTTCACAACATTTTCTGTTCAAAGACTGACTGATCATATAAATCACTAACAGAAAAGGCTGACATGTTTCCCAGACAGTGAAACAGGTCTCTCTAAAACAGAGTTAGAATGATTACTTCATGGGATTTAGATTCTTTTCTAATTTGGAAATATATGAGAAATAACAGAACATCAATGGAGCTGGATAGGGATGTTTAGAAAATCCATTTTAAAATGTTCTTTTTCCTTCTCCATATTTTTTAAAAACCATTGTGGCCTGCTGAAGCCAAGAGGATTTGTAACTTTTATCATTACCTCTCTAACTACCTGCATTATGTACTCTATGGGAATTCTCACTGTGGACTAGCATTTCTCCGTGACAGGTATAGCACAAATGCATGGTTGTTCTTGTCTTGAAAAGCTGATGACTTTGATTTCAGTGAACATCACCTTGGTGCTCAGGTGCTGTGTTTCATCTGTTATTGTTGTGAGGTTGCTTGTTTTCATCCCTGACAGGGGAAAAGAAAGCAACATAGTAAATATACATACACATTTTTTTACATCCCCAAACAATAATTTATTTTCATATCCGTGCATGTTCCTCCATAAACAGCACATTGTGACACTTTATCTTCATTTCACTGTTCCTAAAGAAAAAAAAAATCATATTAAAAAGTCTGCTTAGTCTCCCCATGCTCACTGAGAGCAGCTGCTCTGGGCACAGCAGCACAGGCAGCCCAGCACTGCAGCAGTGCCGCAAAACACTGTCCGTGCTTTGCCATCTGACTTCAGGCAACGGGGACCTACCTCTAAGAGTAGCATAACCTCTCTAGAAGTGGCCCAGTTTTAAAATATCTGAGGTTTTTCCTTTATTATCATAGAGATAGAGACTTATAGAAAGTACAGCTCCAGACTTGACAGTCCCATTCTTTTCACCCCAATGCCGCCTTCTGCCTTCCTCTGAGTGCCCTCCATCTGCCCACTGATTTCTGCAGTTTGGTGTGGGTCATGGTGCTGCCCCTGGTGCCACGACCAGCAACAGAGCAGGAGCCTCACCACTCCAGAAATGACCCCTGGCTCAGATCAGCCAGAGCTTTTTGGCACCACCAAACCCTGGTGCAACCAATAGCACAACACTGAGCACTGTGGCGCCGGCCATTTCTCAGACACCTCAGAAGCTCCCCAGCCTCCACAGCAGGTGCCACCAAGGTTTAAGCAGCTGTTGGTGTGTATTACATCGTTAGCAGCATCACTTTGTTATTTTAGTCATTCTCACTGCTGACAGGATGCTGCTTCTCACACCCTTGTCCCTAACTGCTTTAGCCATCCTGCAACCATGCGTCAGAAGTGAAATAATTGATTTTCTGATGAACAAAATAAAATTAATCCCCCAAATTTATGTATACAGAGAACAACCATCTGACAAGATAATTGATGCCCAATCTGATTTATTTATTTTTTTACATGATATCTGTCATCACCATGGACTTTTTACTGGGACCACCAATTAACTTCACAGAGACAAATGAGCAACCAAGCCACAATTTGTTGTTGTTGTCACCATGGGACCCATTTCAACTAACAAGGTAGTAGTGAAATCTTCCAGGTCTCTTTCCCAATACTCTCAGCTGTCTAGACCCACAAACTTGATTTTAACCAGAGTAAGGATCTCATCAGATATATTTATTTTCTTCTACAACAGCTAAGCATAGCAGTTGGCCCAGCTGAAATGAACCCAGAGTTTCACATCAGTGCTTTTATAAAAGGAACCATCCCCAGTCCATTTCTTTCTTCTCACAATTCTTGTTTTACAAGAAGCAGTATGCCTTTAGAAAGTAATACCATGGGATCTTTACAATAGGTGTTATGCAGTGGTATCACAGAGGGTAATTTTGGGAACAGATTCTTACAGTCCTTCCTCCCAAGTAGCACAAAAGCTAGTTGCAGAAATATAGGTCTAAAGAGGATCTTGAGAGATTACTTCATCCATCTTTGCACCAAGACAAAGTGGGATTGTGTGGAGATACTCAGGGAAAGGTAGTAAATATGGCACAATGATGTCCTTCATAACAAAAATTGCTATAGGGAAGTGAATATCACATCGCTATGCATTTTTACGAGTTTCAGTAACAGTTTTTAACTTAATAGTAGCAAAAACTTGATACATTAAAATTTGTACTGTTTGTGATAGGTTATATTTTTATTTAGCTAAGTCATAATGCCAGTGAAAACAAAGCAACAGGATGTACTCAGTAACAAATAATATGCAAAATATAAATTAAAAAGGAAGACTGCAGCGACTGACTGAAAATGCAATATTTTATACAATTCTTTCATTTTATTTGTATATTGTGAGATACAAGCATTCTTTCTGCTTATATTTTGCCTGCTGCTATTTATATTTGAAAAAGAGAAGAGAGTAGCAACCTAAAATTAAAATTAATGTTAAAGTTTAAATTTTAATGCCACTAGAATTTTTAGATTATAATAAATCTAGGATTTTAAAATGTCTTAACTTGTTTTCTGTGGATTCTTATTTTGTAAACCAAGACATTTTACCTGATGAGAATTCAGCACTCTGATTCCTTTTCTTCAATATTATTGTTTAAAGAACTTACAATGTGAATGGGGATAAATCTCTGATGGCTCAAAATTTATCCTACAAGGGTTTCAACAGAGGGATTTTAGTACTGAGTGTTATGAGAACAGCCTGCTGAAAACCCATGCCAAGTTATAAACAATCCTTCCCAGAGGATATCATTTTTCCATCACAATTCCCTTGTGATTTTCAGAAGTCAGTATGTGCTCTAAATTTTGGCTATGTGAATGACTTTGTGTCTCTATTCCGGCTTGTTGGCTCCGTTTTTCTTACTCCCCTAACCTTCCTGGATAAACTGTGTGAAAGATAATTTAGGTTGGCCGTTCTCTATTACTCCACCCAATAAGTTTCTCCAGCACCCGAGCCCTGTCCTCACTCATACTCTACATGAAAATTTTAATGATTAGGCTTCCCTCCATGATTTGAATTTAGAAGGGAGTCAATGGGCTTCCAGAAAGTAAGGCATCTACCTGCACAGAGAGGGCTACAACACCAGTGCTCTCAAAGGATGCTTAACAGCTACAAGTAACCCTAATTAGTGAGAGGAAACAGGAAAAAAAAAAATCAGGATGGACAGTTGGTGCAGTTTCCTGATCCCTACCTCTTCAAAATGTAACTTGCACGCAAAAACCTGTAAACTGTGTAGCAATCTTCCTGTGTCCTAATGGATCACACACTGTGAAGAACACATTTTGATGATTTTCCTCCATGTATGAACTAACTCCATCTTCTGTTCCTGTTTATGCTTAAATTAAAAAGGTACTTAGCAGTTTGTAAGCCAGAAAACTTGTTCATTAGTTCCCTTACTGTTACAATAATGCTGTCTTATGTAATATGAAATTATTTCTACAGGAGTCAAACTACAACTACAAAAAAAACAGTGCATATATAGTGACAATAAAAAATTATCAGAAGAGGAGGAGGAAGGTTGAAGAGTTTTTGCATTCTCTGAGTGTGGCATCAGCCAGCTTGGAGGAAGCAAGTGTATGAAGCATTGACATATCACAGGGCAATAATTTATTTCTGAAATAGGGCAATTCTGGTCTGAGTTGTTCTGTCTCCGAGTTCCCTCCACTGAACGTTGTTAAGTGTTTATTTCCTGGACTGCATGTCATGTTATTTTATTTCTGTCTCCACATAGTATTCAGAGACCTGTGACCAAATCATCATCTCAGCCTAAGCAAAGATTTTTATTAATGGATTTATTAATTAATGAGTTTATTAATTAATTACTTAAAAAAAAATCAGGCACACTTAGTTGCCCCCAACTTGTCCTGCTTCCTATGATGGAGCGGCAGCAGAAGACCCACAGCATCTGAACTGTCTCCCATCTCATGGAAAGTCTGGTGAAGAATATGAAACAGCTCGTAAATGAGAATTACTGTGTCATGCTCCAGATTGCTCCTCTTTGGCTTGTCATTTTTTATGCATCCCAGGAAAAAAAACATAATAACACATAAGGCAGAGTATTCCTCTTGGGAAAAAACTCGTAAACAATTATGATCTGAAAAAATACACAGGATATTATTGGCAGCTTTTTAGAAGCTGCATTTATAAATGTTTCAGTAGTACTCTTGGAGTTTTCTCCAAGCATTTTTCTTTTCTTTTATTCAGCCTTCCAGTCTGGAATTTATTAATGGCCCACAATAAAGTCAGCGATGATCCAGGAAACCACCTCCACCCCCCCCACCAAAAAAAAACACAACCCAACAAACAAAAAAGACCAACCAACAAACAACCCCAACAATTAAAACTGAAGTAAATTTTCATCTCTAACTCATGCCATGAGCTTCTTCTAATTTCAGGTTAAATTACGTGTATACAACTATTAATAGTTTCCATTAGTGAGCACTAAATAGCTCAACAAAATATCATCTACCCACACATTGACACATATTTTTACCTGATTAATTTAATTACCATATTTTATTAAAATTGAGCAAGTAATTAAAATATCCATCAAAGGTGAATCTTTATGTCCTTCATGTTCTATTTAGACTTTGTTGGGAGCAAAAGTCATGGCTACATTTACTTACTTCCTCTATTTCCACCATTTTTTCCCTTTTTTTTTTCTTTCCCTGGCTTTTCAATGTCATATACTTAAATGCATCATCCATGAAACAAGCTTTGGGTTTGACCTTATTTTGCTATAAATTCTTTCACTTCTAAGAGTGTTTTCATTCAGCTTGAATGCTTTGACTTGGTTCCTTTAAGTAAACGATTTCAGAATTATGACTTAGCAAAAAGTCTAAGAAAATGTGGATGGTTAATCTACCTCCTAACAGGAAAGAAGGCAGAAAGATGAAAAACATAAAATTCTACCTTCAGGAAGGAACTTTTTCTCTTTGCTTGTAGAATAATAGATTTTTAGAAAAAAAATTTAGTATGTACTTAATATTTCTACCTCCTGCCTAGGCAAAGCCCAATGTCTGTTCATTGGCTTTCTTTCCAGTAAACACCTTTCTTGTCATGAGAACATGTGTAATACCAAGTGTGCACTTGAAACTCCCTGAACAAGAAGCCCATTAATGGAGTTAAAAAATGTATTAATTTGTTCCCGTAACTGGGCCATCTGTCACAAGAAGATGAAAAGCTATGTGAAAAGAGGCACTCGTTTGTGAATTGGGAAATACTTTTTAGTCTTTTTAGTGGTTTAAGTCCTTATCATTTCCAAAGACAAGAATTTTTCCTCCAGGTACCTGCCACTTCCACTCAGAAGGAGGCATGTACCATGGAGGCTGATGCTGTTAGAGAAATAGTACAGTGTGTTCTCATTCTGTATTGTTTTTTGAAACAAAAATCCACATTCTGAATGGGTCATACACAGCTAATTCCCAGAGAAACCAGAGGCATTCAGGTGCTTAAATATTAATTGAAGATATAGGTCATGAGCCTATCATCCCAAATATGGAAAGGAGAGAAGACAAATATTTTAGTGCTTGTGGATTGTATTTAAAGCACAACAAAAAGATCCTGTGATAACTTTGTCTCCTGGCTGTTGGGTTTTAGGTACTCACCATATTAAAGTTGCTTTTGTTGCAAACACCTCAGGGTTTGCTTAGTCCAGATCTGGAGATTTCAGTGAATGAACAGTTTGCTCTTCTTCTAGACATCTGCTTAGGTGGGAAAATAGGCCCTTACCCTGCAATATCCCATACTATTTTAGCAAAGAGAGAAGTACTTCCAAGCACATCTGGCAGCTCTGATATGTTGTTGTTAGGGAGATCAGAGTTATGATCAACAGGTTCTTGTGCTGGAGGAATCTTTAAAGTCCAGGGTTCAATAGGAAAAACACTGCTGAAAAAAGTTCTCCCAAAATTTTCAGTTATCTCTGAAATCAATGCTGTTCTCAAATTTTCCGCTCCATTTTTTGTCTTGGACTGAAGCTGTCAAATTCTCTGCCCAGGCTGAATTTACATCTTCCTGCAGTTTACACCTTGTAAAAATCATTGAGGATATAACTATCAACTTGAGGGAAATAAAACCTGGAGTGTGGCAACTAATCAGACAAGACCCAGAATATTTCAAGCAACAATTTATGTAAGCTTAGTCTTGAAAGAGCTGACTGAAAACCTTACATACTTATGGCTTCTGCCTAGCAGAGTTTAACCCTGCTCCCTATATCTGGCAAGTATCAGCAGACCACATTTCCCTAAAGACAGCATAACAGGCCATGCTCAGTCCACGAGAAGGGTTTGAACCTAGGATTTTAAGTGCTAAGAGCACTAACCTCCACAGCTAAAATAAAAGAAATTAGATTCTTGGCTGGTAGCAGCTCTTCGGAGGCTGCCATATAAAGCTACCAAACCCTGGTGCATCTACAATCATTTCTATTGGTTCTACAAATCTCAAGAATCATGTGTCGGACTTCTGAGTATCATGCATTAGTACTTCCACCGTTTATGCAGATCATCCACATAGGACTGGTGGCACTTTCATTAGGTGGACAGTCCAAAAAAGCTTATACTTCAGAGTCAACACTGACAAGCATCTTGATAACAAGACTCAAGTGACAGTTTTCATGTTTGTCATAGTAAATGGCCCAATTCTAAGCCAATGCAAACTTACTTATAAGTGGTACATCCTCTGCAATGGGAAGTCTCCAGGAAAGTGCTTCTTGATAGTAATTTTCCAGCCAAAAACTGTAATGAGGCACTCTCTAAGAGCTGTCTGGAATTCCTAAAAAATTAGAGTTGGAAAGGTGGAAGCCGCTCCTCCAACAAGGTAAAAACATGACTATCTATTTATAGGGTAAATAAGTGTCCCTCTATAAACAGTACTCTGGGAGAACCAAATCAGGATTATGTAGCTTCATCGTACACTGCAAAGTACTCCAAGCAGACCAGGGAGCTGGCTGGAAGGGAAGAAGGGAACTTGGCAAGCACTGTACAGGCTATCTGGAGCCAGGGATATATATCATGATCACATAATTGAAGGTCTAAAAAGTATCCACATGCAAATGGAAAATTAAATTACAAATCAATCCCTAAAAAACAGTTTCCAGGAATTTTGAGAATTGCAGATTTATTGTTGTCCCCATTTTTATTGTCAGTATTTGTGACAAATAAAATCTTCAATCATAAGAAAAAAAAAGAGTTTTACTATTTTTTGGTGTTCATCTTAGATACCATACCTATTTTCTAAAATGGTGTAAAAAATTTCTGGAGGAAGAGGTCTCATTATTAGGTATCCAAAAACTGAAGCATGCATAAGAGCCAGCCATATGTAAAGAACTTGGCATACTATTGTCATGGCCACAGTTCTGTGGGTTGGTTTGCAATACCGATTCACTTTCTATAACTGACAGCTTAAGATCTAAACTGCATATTCAATTAACAAGATGTGCTGGAGTAAAAAGAAATGCTATTACCTTAATCTCAGTTATCCCTGTCTCTTTTCTGCATTATGTACTGTTGAGAAAAGGTTAGTTCAGTGAATGGTTCTTATAATATTGTCAGTTTCTGGTATTTGATTTAGATTTAAAATTAGCAAAGTTTCCAGCTCTGACAGGTTACAAAGAAAAACTGGGAAACAGAATCCTAGCAGCTTGCACACACACACAAAAAAGGCAGATAAAAAGAACCAAAAACTTCTTTACAATTTTATCTATTTCTTTTTAAACCAACTTGATGACATTTCAGCTCTTGGTTTGGGCTTTTGAAAAGCTTGGAGTTTAAAACAAGATTGCTGCTGTTTTCCAAAAGAGGTTACTTTGGATGAGGCATCAATAATGGCTGGGTGCCCCGTGAGGCTGCACAGGGAGAGTCTTGAAGCCCGGAGTAGCAAGGAACAGAAAGTACTGCGGTTTGTGGTGAATCATGGAGGTACTTAGTGACTCTGAAAGGAGAGAAGTTATGGAAGTTTGAAAGTTATAGAAAAATGACAGAAAAATAAGAAAATAGTTCCAAAGCATGATAACTGCAGGTAAAGCCTGAAGTCACTGGATCACGTACAAACCTGCTGCTGCTTGCTCGGTGTTCCCTCTTGTTCACTTATTCTGACACAGTCCCTGTTCAGAGTTTACATCCTTTCTTTTCCTTCTTCTCTTGAAGATAAACGCTTAATGGCATTAATGGGATCAGAAGGCATTTATTATGCCATAAAACACTGAAACCAGCTTTGAACACTTGGAATTTCTTTTTATTTTTAGATATTTTATTCAAACATTAACAACGGACCCAGTGGTTTTAATGTCTCAATAATTTGCCACTGTTTTGGTTTGCAGTGGGGTTTTTGTCTATTTGGTTTTGGATAGTTTTGGGGGTTTTTCGGGGGTTTGTTTATTTTTTTCAGATGTCCTAGAAGAATAAGGAGAAGAGCGTCTTGATGCAAGATGGGTGGCTCTGAAGCTATGAGAGAATGAAATTTTGGAAAACAATAGAACCCATAACAAAGAATTTAACTCTACTATAGCCACCCTAATCACTCCCTGTTTCATGAATTTGGTACTGACATACTGAGGACAAATTACAGGACTGAATGTGAATTTTCTTCTATTCTTTGCCTTGTGAATGTTCCACAAACATCAATTTCTACAGAAGTTGATTTATCCCCTGTATCACATAATCAACAAGTTGCTTCAGCACATGTTTATGTATCTTTACATTGTTTTAAGGGACTGGGGGATAATACTCCAGCAGATTCTAAAAATATTCAAGTACTTGAGTGCTTTGCTGAATGAGGTGATAGAAGCAGGAAATGTAGGCTAGAAATCTATGTATACTACTTAAGTAGCAAAAATGCCAAGCAAGAGTTAACTACCATCCTTACTCCTATATATATAGCACTGTTGGGAGTACAAGACTTGACACCTTGGGATTTACCACAACCAGGAGTCCTGAAAGCTGCAATGGAACTTGAGATTTCTGTCAGCACGCAGCTGATCCTGTGTCCATCTCCAATCGAATAATGAAAAATACACCTAAGCCTACTAATTGCCCAGGGTTGTCTTACATGACGTGGGTCTCAGAATAATTAAAAGCATTTCAGAGTTCTTTTTTAAAAATAATAACTTACTTAAGTCCAGAATACATGATGCTGTAAAATAATCTAATGATTATATGATCGTTCATGTCATTCAACTATTGCTTCCACTCTAGTGAAACTTAACTCTCCTGCCTCTCCCTATAACATGGATTTCCCACTTGAAGTCAGATAAACATTTTATAGGATAGCATGAAATTGCTTAATTTGGTTTTATTACACAATATATTTTTAAATCCTGAAAAAGTAAAAATTCCACACACAATTTTATTTCCTTTATGTCTATTCATTTTAAGACAGAGATCTATCTTTATCTGTTCTGTGCGTAATTCTGCAAACAGATTGTTGTGGTTTAGCCCCAGTCAGCAGCCAAGCACCACGCAGCCGCTTGCTCACTCCCCCCTGGTGGGATGGGGGAGAGAATCGGAAGATTAAAAGTGAGGAAACTCATGGGTTGAGATAAAGACAGTTTAATAGGGTAAGAAAGAGCCGCGCACGCAAGCAAAGCAAAACAAGGAATTCATTCACTGCTCCCCATGGGCAGGCAGGTGTTCGGCCACCTCCAGGAAAGCAGGGCTCCATCACACATAATGGTTCCTTGGGAAGACAAACGCCATCACTCCCAATGTCTCCCACTTCCTTCTTCTTTCCCCAGCTTTATATACCGAGCATGACATCACATGGTGTGGAATATCCCTTTGGTCAGTTTGGGTCAGCTGTCCCGGCTGTGTCCCCTCCCAGGTTCCCATGCACCCGGCAGAGCACGGGGAGCTGAAAAAGTCCTTGACTAGTGTAAGCGCTACTGAGCAACAACCAAAACATCTCCACATTATCACCACTGCTTCAGCACAAATCCAAAACATAGCCCCATACGAGCTACTGCGAAGAAAATTAACTCTATCCCAGCTGAAACCAGGACACAGATAAATTAGCTATGCATCTTCACAGAATGAACTAGGGGTCTTGTCTTTGGAGGTGCAGTTGCTCAACAAAAGGAAAACAAAATGTTGCAAACAGAGGGGTTTTTGATTCTTTTAAAATTATTTTTATGTCATTCTTGAATGTCATTCTTGAAATGACATTGTGCTATTGAGTCTCCTAAGCTCCAGTGCCATGCATCAATAACATCCTAGGAACTGATGGGCAGAGGCAGCCTGTCAGTCATCCTGCCTGTTATTGCCATAACTTAAACAGATGCCTTACAGAAGGGCCCATTTCAAGAGGAAAATCACTGCCTCCAGGACAACAGAAGCACATTTGCAAGTCTGGTTCAGGGAACGTAAGTCATACGACACCAACATCTTGTCTGCAATAAATAACTTCTCTGTAATATCCACTGTGATCTAACTACGCTTTCTAGACATTACAACAGGACTATCAAGGAGGTGCTAAACATTTCAATGCTATGCACCCTGAGCCTTGCTGTACCAGTAAACCACAGCAAAGAAAAGGATTCAGGCTGCACACCTAGAATATTAACCTGTGTTTCGGAAGCTTTGTGAAACTCTACATCATATCACAATACTTTTTGCTTGCATTAAATTAGAGGACAGTGATGATTTTCATAGTGATTGCTGCTAGAAACAATGCACCCAGTAGGTCAGTTGTGTAAAAAGTGGGTGAGGTCTTGAGTCCATAAAGGCACATTTTATGGAGTCTAAATTTCTATTACAGACAAATGAAACTGCCATATCATTTAGATTTGCAAACACAAATTTTCTTTGTGTAATTAAAACACAACTTTCTAATTACAAGAGTAAAAAACATGGGATATGAGCTTTCCCATATACATTAACAAAACTACAGTAACAACTGTGGTACATACTGACAGGCAGAATCTGATTTACTGGCATCAGCTATTTTACCCAAAGCCTGCCTCCCTGAAACGTTTTTTCAGGAACTAAGGCATCATTTCCCAATGTATTGGGTTTGCGACGCAAGGTTTTGGTAGCGGTGGGGGGGACTACAGAGGTGGCTTCTGTGAGGAGCTACTAGAAACTTCCCTTATGTCTGATAGAGCCAATGCCAGCCAGCTCCAAAATGGACCCACCACTGGCCAAGGCCTAGCCCATCAGCGACAGTGGTAGCACCTCTGAGATAACTGCAGCCAGAGGGAGGAGTAAGAATATGTGAGAGGAACAACTCTGCAGTCACCAACGTCAGTGAAGAAGGAGGGGGAGGAGGTGCTCTAGGTGCCAGAGCAGAGATTCCCCTGCAGCCTGTGGTGAAGACCATGGTGAGACAGGCTGTCCTCCTGCAGCCCATGGAGGTCCATGGTGGAGCAGATATTCATCTGCAGCTCATGGAGAACCCCACACCACAGCAGGTGGATGCCTGGAGGAGGGTGTGTGTGACCTGTGACCCCATGAGAACCCCACAGTGGAGCAGGCTCCTGGCAGGACCTGTGGACCCATAGAGGGAGAGGAGCCCATGATGGAGCAGGTTTGCTGGCAGG
>VZTV01092897.1:2661-13228 GCA_013400875.1 Anhinga rufa | reverse complement strand
CCCCTTTTTTTTTTTTTTCTTCCATTTTTAAATGAGGTATAGATGGTTTAAAGCACAGCGCTGAGCAGAGCAGACTTTGGAAACAGATTTCAAGCCTGTTAGCCCTGGATGGCACACGGTAAGGAGCAGGGACGCTTGTCCTATTCACAGAGAAGCAAATTCAAAAACAGGGACAAGAAAGTTGTGTACGTTCAAGACAAGTAAACATTATACATGTGTTCATGAGACTGGGAAGGAGAAATATTGTATTTCAGCTCCCCTTCCCCGTTTTTGGTTTGACTATTTTTCTTTTTATCTTCACTCTTCTACGTAACAAATAAATAAATATGCTAACACTATCAGTACATAAAATAACCCGTTTTCACTTAATTCCTATGCACATCTTCTGAGACGTTATGGAAATGAGCAAGTATTTTCATTACACCAAGAAAGGTAAAGCAGCACAAAAAGTTCATAATTCCTAGTCTTTATGTTCAAATAAAAGACTATGCTATAAATTTCCTGTCCTCAGCTTGCCCAAATGCATCCTCCCGAAATTGCATGGGATAAAAAGACAATTAAAAGTAAAAATCCCAGAACAAAGCATCAAACCTTCACTTCTGAATTCAAAACTGAAACACAGGACAGTTTCATTTTCAATGATTTATTACTTTTTATGGACAGAAGGTCTCGTTTAATATTTTCCCAATTCCCACTGCCTGCATGATGTTCTTTCTTTCTTTCTCTTTTTCTTTCTTTCTTTCTTTCTTTCTTTCTTTCTTTCTTTCTTTCTTTCTTTCGTTCTTTCTTTCTTTCTTTCTTTCTTTCTTTCTTTCTTTCTTTCTTTCTTTCTTTCTTTCTTTCCTTCTTTCTTTCTCTCCCCCCCCTTTTTTTTTCCTTTTTTAGGTTGTGCTAGCAGAGGCAAATAAAATAAAGTCCAAAGTAGCGTCATTTTGTCTCCTTTGTACAACAGTACCTTAAAGAAAGATGACAGTTTCTCGAGTCCTTAGCTGCTACATGCAGGTTCTGCTTGGGCAGTGTCAGTTATGTACAGTACTGGTCAGAAGCGAAGGATGAAATGGAAAATTTCACCTCTTCTACAAAGTTGTCAAGTCAGTCTGATGGTCCTTGGAACCAGTCTGTAAATGGGGGTTTGAACCAGAGGAAGAAGACCTGCCCTTCGTGTTGGGCAGTTTGTGATCTTTTTTCCACTTCATTCTTCTGTTCTGAAACCAGATCTTGATCTGGCGCTCAGAGAGACACAAAGTGTGGGCTATCTCGATACGGCGGCGCCTGGTCAGGTACCTGTTAAAATGAAATTCTTTTTCCAGTTCTAGGACTTGCTGTCTGGTGTAAGCTGTGCGGGAGCGTTTAGGTTCCCCTCCGTTGTAATTGGGATTCACTGGGAAAAAAACACGGAGAACTTTACAAAGCTAATCTTGGCTTGGCGGTTCGACTTTACAAAAGAAAACCTTATGAGCTGCGAGCATGTGGCCGGGCTGGATTCGTCCCAGTTGCTTACAATGGACGGGCTGCTCTCCCCCTCATTTAAGGCAGGCACTACAGGCACAGGCAGCTAGGTAGGCTGGGAGCCTCTAGCAGGCTCCTAAAATGGAGTTTTCTCCTGCACGGCAAAGCCCCGCATGGCCAACGGCCTATTTCCTCAGCAATAAAAATTTATGACGAGTGTAATTGGCTACCTCGGCTTAAAAAGCTCGTCCCCGAGTCTGGCAGGGACTCGAGCGAGCGTCGCTGAGGGCGATCGGAAGCAGGGTAGAAGAGCAAAGTAAGAAGAGGATCCTTACCCGAGTTAACATGGACTTTCTTCATCCAGGGATAAACTACTGCTGGCTGCTTAAGTGCTGACCCGTTTGGGGCTTTGAGGGCCGGCTGCTGGCTGCAGGCTCGCGAGTTGGGCATTGGAGGCGGTGGACAATGCTCTGCTTGGCCGGGGAAGTGGCTCGCTGGGCCGGATTGCTCCTGTCCGTGACCCCGCGGCTGCACGGCGGCAGAGCCTTGGGCATTGCTACAGCTAAAGGGCTGCTCGCTGTAGTTTGACCGTGGGTAGAGTCCCTGGTGCTGGAAATCAGAGCCCTGCGAGGCACTGTAGTACTCGGCCCCCTGCTCGCCTAGGTAGCTGTTCTGCAGATATTCCTCGCAAGGAGGAAATTTGGGATCCACATACTTAGAGTTCACCATATACGAACTCATGGCCATTAATTTCTGAAGGTAGAAAATACTAATTTTTCTCGTGTTGTCTTTTTTTCCCCTGCCATAGAGCCCTCCTACTTGCTGTCAACTGAATAAAGTTAGGCGGGCATGTGACCGGCCCGGCCAATGGGGAGGCGGGAGCCGATCACCGGATTTCTCCGCAGCTCAGCATTTCCACCGATTTCACTCAATAATATCCCTCTCACCGAGCGACCCCCCTCTCCGGCGGGTCGCACCCCCCGGACCAGGTACCGGAGGCGCAGGGATGCTCCTCCCGGGCGGCGGCCGCCTCCCTGGCCGGCAGGTAGGGCCAGCCTTTTGTCTGGGCTGGCTCCCCTCAGCCCCGAGGGGTGATGCCCCGCCGGCTGATTTACCAGCCGCAACCGCCGCCGGGGCTCGCTGCCTCGCTTTAAATAAAATATCGAAAGAAATATGCGGAGCGAGGAGCCGAAGTGGGGTTAAAAGGCAGGGGACTGGTAAGGAGGCGAGGAAAAGGAGAGCCGTCAAAGAAGAGGGTAATATGACGTACAATAGATCGGTCCTGTCTTTGTCTCGCAGAGGTCATCCAAAAGTTACCAGAATTTAGTTCTGCTGAATAAAATTAGGCAATCAGTAACTTCTCATTCACTTCCAAGCCCCAATATATACGTGTGGGCGTACGTACGCGCGCACACGCGCGAACGCGCGCCTGTGGCTATAAATCCGTACGCCTATGGACCTAAAATCATACAGATGGCAAGAAACCGTTCACTTTTAGCCACCGAAGTTCAATCAATTGAACTGAGGACGGCATTTAATTAGGTTAAAAATATCGCGGGTTTAATGAGATAAATTCGGTCTTCATTCATCAATATCATTCCTGGAGCACAAGTAAATACATTCCAGTGAGGCGAATGCTGCTTTTGCTGCTGTCCTAAATATTTTGATGCGATCTGGACCCTTGACAGGAAAATTTTGCTCACGCCTGGCAGATCTACCTAATTTATGAGTATCTTTTTAAAGATTCATTCACCGATTGGTAGATAATATTTTTTTTTTCAGAAAATTTGTAACTTCTGCTGAGATTAACTGTTTAAATTCACAGTCTGTCAGTGAGAGTTACGACTGAACGACAACTGAAATTTTAAGAGACGTCCTAAAACCTAGCAAATAGGAGCGAGGCAGCAAAACTTTTAGAATTTCTGAGTGTTCAGCACGCACATGCCTTTTGATTCCGCCAGTATTTAAACTTCTAACCATTTGCAGAAAGGTGAAGTTTTTGCATCGACCATATATTCCCCTAGAATCGAATCTGTGACTATATGAATATCACACAAATTCGGTTCTACAGGGTATATATAGACAACGTAATAACATTCTGTTTTCATCTACAATGCAGCAGGTCTTTGCAATTCTCTTAGTCCTTACTGTCTTCNAAAAAAAACCCCCCCCCCCCCCCCAGACAAAAAAAAAAAAAAAAAAAAGAATTTAACAAAAATCGAAACAGAAGTGAAACAGCCGACAACAGAAACAACGATTGGCGAAAAAGAGGAGATTAAAGGCTGGAGTTAGTTGCTCTCGGGAAGAAGAGAGTTTCCAAATTTACCTTCATCCCATTATGCTGGTCTAGCTATTATCCCCGCGAGCTGCCTGCGAGCCGCAGCCTCGCACCCTCCCAGGTTCTCCCCGCCGTAGCGTTTATGGTGAAGGGCAGGGCGAGAGGTCAGCCGAAATCATTTACAAACATATCACAAAGTTTCATTATTTTTACTTTGTCGACAGCGGCACACAGGAGTACAAAAGTTCATGAATTGTGTCTGACCCAGCTCCTCACTGCTGTCCTGCGGTCAACCTCTTCTCCTTCCACTATTTAAAACAGGCACCATAAGGACAAATAATGGTGCGGGTGTGATACATCCAACCACTGCGGAGGGCAGATTTGGGGGTGTTGCGTTTATCCGAGCGATGTGTACCGGTTTGTTTGCCTGCCTCCAACTCCCAGCTGCCTGATCGGGGGGATGCTATTTTTAAACATCTGCTTTCTTAGCACTGCGGTGGTGTCTTCTTCACAGCAAGTGCAACTCGAAACGACTTTGTGTCCCTAACCTCTTTCGGCCCCACCGCCCCCCGCCCCGGATTATTTAAATCTCCACCCAACTATTTTAAGCGGCTCGCCCCGCTTTCTCCTCCTTTCTGTGAGGGGAGGGGGGATACCTCCCCCCGGAGGGGGTAGTAGCCTCCCCCCGGGGTTAGTAACCCGGCTGAGCTGGGGGGTAACACACCAACCACGGCACACCCCCACGCCCCCCCAAACCGAGCTTGCGTTTGGGGCAGCCCCCGGGAGCGGAGGAGCCCGCCGAGGGCGGCCCGGGGAGAAGCGATGGGGCTGGGGAAGCAGCAGCTCCCCGCTCTGCTTAATACTACACATTTTCATATTAGTTAGACGCTGTGACCTGCGTTTCACCTTATTGCACGACTTGCTCAGACAGGTCAAAGCCAAAGAGTTATTGATGAACAAAAGCGTTATATATTCACCTCCTGTTCAACTGCCTATACAAAATGCTTTTGATCTACCGGGCTTTTTGTATTCTGGTTCATAATCAGTATGCTAAATGTACGTTGGCAGAAACCGAGCAATCCCTACATTTAGGGCCGGCCCTGGAATAAAATGCCAAGGGCATCTACACAGCGCAGGGCTGAGCTACTGGGGAGGAAAGTTACCTATGGAACACAATTAAAACTGCAACGCTGCAGGCGATTCTTCAGTTCGTATTTAAAGGGCTCGAAAACCAATATCTCAACGTAAGGCGGAAAGAGAAGGAGAAGCCTGGCACAAGCAGTGAAAGAGATTATTTATCAGCAAGCAGGGAGAGGAAACGGGGAGAAACGCAAACAAACACAGCTCCGCTCCTCTGCATGCTCCCGGTCAGAGCGGGGCTGGCAGAGGCAGGGAGGGCGATGTATATATACCTAATGAATGCATCTCCAAACACCGTAGGCTTTCTTTTCCTCCTTGAGAGACAAGCCGGTCTCAGCCTGAAGCACCAGGACTAATGCACTTAGCTCCTCACTGCAGCCAGAAAGGGTCAACAGCGTTTCCTGCTACACACTGATCTGCCGCCCTCCCCTCCGTGCCCCCAGCGCAGCTCATGCGGGACCATCGGGGATGCGAAAACCCCTACAGTAAAAGGCTGCCCTCTCTAAGCGCAGGCACCCACTCCCCTCCGTGCCTTCACGGCATTTAAATGCACGTTTGAACCTCCCTCGCCCGCAGAGAGCCGAGGACCAGCGCTCCCGCCCCGCACGACCCGGCTGCAGCGGGGCTGCCGCGGCCGGCGAGCGCTGCCAGCCTCCAGAGCCCGCCGCCCCCTTCGCTCCGTCACCAGGCTATGCCACACGGGGTTAACAGCAGAGAGCAGGCACAGCTCCGCTTTGAATCCCGTCTGGAGAAAAGGGGGGGAGTAGCCAAGGTTATGAGGCGCTGGGACACAGCGTGGTCCGTCCGGGCTCTGCACGGGGAGGCGCTGCACAGTCCCGCCGAGCTAAAATGGAAACGCTGCTAATTGCTTCAGAGTGCTTAAGAGCAGGAGGACACCTGTACAGCCCTACAATAAACCCTCGGGAGCCTGCACCTCTGCTTTGAACGCTAGCCAGGGCTATGACACGGTACCACGAGCCGACTCCACAAGAGCCCTCACATGCTGACATAGGCTTTTTTCTNTTTTTTTTTTTTTTGGTAGCAATATTCAGCAGGGATACATCAGTTTTAATTCTTCCAGTCTGAAGGGGAAACACAGGATTTTCAAGCATCGCAAACTCTATAAGAAATAAGAGGTTACTTACCGTGGATGTCCTTCCATGATGCCGAACCTGTTGCAATAAAAACGTTTGTTACTGTTGTATTCCACATACGGGCGATAATTCTGGAGAACAGTTACAGACCACGTTTGATAGATGAAGGCAGAGAGGAGCTGGTGGTAAATCCTGCGAGCAGCGGAGTGGTGGGGTGGAAGCCCCTTCCGAAGGAGGACCACGTTGCATTCAGGCAGTTTTTTTATGAACACATGCTTCCCCTGTGTCCGGGGTGTGATCTTTCACTTTTAATATTCATAGTCTAGATTTTATACCGGATAATTTCTAAAGGGATGAAAAGTCAGACCTCCCTCTTTCACTGATGGAAAAAAAAAAGAATAACAAAGGCCTTTTTGTTGTTGTTGTTGTTGTTGTTGTTGTTCTGTGGCAATCCAATCACTTACAAATGAAATATTCAGATCACCTTTGCTAAACCATCAGCCATAAAATGTCACGATATGCCATGAAGCATCGTATCCATGCTGAGCACAGAAAGAACTACAATTTTATAAGAATACATCTCGGATTACTCTAGGATAGGTCCCCTCTAAAATCACCTACTTATTAACCAAACAGTAACCACGAGACATGCGTCTTTGTTTGCATTATAGAAGGACGAATTTGACTTGAACTTTCCCTCAAATCTTTTAATAAATACATTCAAAGATCACATCAAGGAAAACAAAAACACGCGCTCAGTCTAATGCTCCTGAAACGCATCGTATCTTTTAGAGTAAAATACTAATACTGGGGGTATCTTTTCTGTAAGCCATTTTTCACCCCTCCTATTGCCTCACTATGATATCTTGGAGAGTTATTGTATTACACACGGAGCAATTGCCTCGGTATCACTAGTTCACTAGATAGAGCTTCCCAAGCCTGTTTTTGTTAAAAAAAGAAATAATTTTTTAGTTCTGCCCACTCTTGATAGCACTCAGAGCTTGCGAGCACAGTGGAATAATATCAGCATTTCGGCACTAAACATTCCCTTAGCGTTCCTTTCCTTTCTTTTTTATCTTGTTTTTGAATTTGTTCGTTATAAAAAAGGTTAGCTTCCAACAGGATGTCCCATTAAATTCAGGCCCCTCGGGCGGGGGCAGCCCGCTCCTCCCGGCGCTGCCCCAGCCACCTGAGCTCTACCTGTGCATCCCCCAGCAGGGCTGCCCCGCAGTGCCGGCGGAGCAGCGCGGGTTCCCCGCTCCCGCGGAGCTCCCGGGGCGCGGCGGCGGCGGGGGGAGGCCGGTAGCGGACTTACTGCGCGCCCCCCCCGCGGCCGGGGGGGCCCGGGAGCAGAGGTGCCTGCACGGCCGCATTCCCGCAGACGGTTCCCTGCTAACACTTTCCCGATTACTGCTTCCAGGAACGAAAGCATCTGCACTTGTATGCTCTTAAACTAATTTATGGTGGGAATTATATTTTGGCTTGTCAACTCTCAAGCCATAAAACAAAGTTTATTGGAATCACGTGCCTCTAAATAGCCACTCAGGACCTATCTCTGTGGAACCATAAATAACCTTCAGCTTTAAACTTTTATTCGCTAAATAAAGGTTCGCTGAATCTGTCCTGTAAAACGGGACTAGGTCGGACAGCGGGGATGGGCGGAAGGTCAGCTCCGCGGCGCAATGCTGGCCTTTTTGCGGAGCCTGCGGTAGGGAAAGCTGCTCAGAGGGGCAGTTAGCGCTCCCAGGGAAGGGAGCCGGCTGCATTCTGCCGCGGGTACCCCTCCAAACCTCTCTTTGCATCTCTTAGGGGACAGGGAAGCCCATCGTCAGGAAAAAGAAACCAGAGGTGCTGCGGGGAGAGGTGGATCCCTCTCTCCCTTCCCGGGATGATGATAGCATTTTGGTCAGGCGCCCCCGAAAAACGGGTCTGACTCGTTCGCCTCCTGAGCTGTTGCTCGGGCGAGCTGCGCCAGGGGCTGCGGGCTCGCCAGGCACCCGACGGACCTTTGCGAGCGACCAAACTGCTGGAGAACAGCGAGGGCAGCGGGCTTTGGAAAGGGAGAAAGTGTGAAGCCTGCCACAATGAGATCTTTGAGGACTGGAAGTTTAAGGAGGGTTATAAAACAATAAAACAGCCCTGGTGTGAAGGGAGCAGGGTGTGAGTTAGCAAATGAGAATTTCAAGGAGCCCGAACACAGGAAGTCAAATGTCCCTGGCAGTCACACAGCATAAAGGAAGCCGGGCATCAGCTCCCAATCTGTCATGGCTAAGATGAGGAAGTCGGAGTGGCCAGCAGCTCCTGGCCCCTCCAAGGAGGGGCTTGTCCCTTCCCCAGAGGGCGGGGAGCCGCGCCCGCCCCGTCGGGGACCGGCGGCGGGCAGCGGGGACCGGCCGCTCCCTCGGCCCGCGGCTGCGCCCCGCGCAGGGGCTCAGCTCTGACAAGCGAGCCAGCTCGGCTCCTGGCTGCGGGGTGGCACCGGCTGGCACCAGCCGGGTGGTGCCCGTCTAAGGCCGGAGATAGGTCCCTCCTGGTCTGCTCTTACTTGGCCATTCCCTTCCGCATCTGGCTACACGAGTTTGAAGCTGCCTCCAAGGGGCAGCTTAGCTCTCGCCATGCCCTTCAGGTGGCTCAGATCACAGCTCATCCATTCGTTTTTCTCCAGAGAGCAAGAGTCGTCCTGAGCTCTTTTCCTGCTCCTTCTTTCTGACGCGGTGTTATTTCGCATTTTGCTATTTCCCTTGCTCTGTGCCAATGCTTTAATCACGTGGTGTCACCTTCCTGCTTTATTAACGGCCTAAGCCAGGGAATGGCTCCTTCTCCCTGTGCCCTCCCCTGCCCCGGGCAGCTGGCAGGGGCAGTGCGTAAGGTGACATTTCAGCAGCTTTATCAGGTGGCCGATGACAGCCCGGGGGGACCAAGCCAGGTGCCCCTGGCAGAGGGGTGGGCTGCCCTGCCTAGGGCTGAAGTGTGGGTCATGTTCAGCTGGAGCACAGCCCATGCTGCCAGCCTCAGGCAGGCGGGGGGAAGCGCTCTGTGGGGCTGTACACCACACCCTGCTCGGGCACCCAGGCCTGGGCATGGCAGGCGCTGGCCCAGGCTCCGTGGCACCCTTCAGATCCCCCTCCCTGCCCCCCCAAACTGCCTGCCCACACTGGCCTCCAGGGGAGTGACTTCAGTGACAGGCAGATGCAAAACGACAGGATGCCCATCCCCTGGGAAGGTGGGGGAAAAGGGTATGGGGTTGGGACATGAGGGGAAAGGTGCGATGGGGAAGTCCAACAAAATGTGGGGAAAACAGGCTGGGACATCAAAAACCACGATGCAGAGTCAAATGCCTCTGCCCCAGGCCTGCCAGTGGGGTACGGTGGAGCTCTGGTCCCAGGCAGTGGGGGCATGGGTGGGCTCCAGCCCCTGTGTGGGCATGGGGAGTGTCATGTCCCTCCCTGCATGTCTGTGATCGCTTCTTGGTGCACCTCATGGGAAAGAGAAGCTGGTGGTTTCGGGACAGGGTACTGCCCAGCAGCTCTGTTCACACAGGTGTGGGCAGTGAGGAGCCGTGGCAAGGCGGGCAGCACCGCGGGCAGGCGGGCCGAGCATCCATCATCGGCCCTGGCAAACAGGGCGGGAGCGGTGGCCGGGGCTGGGCATGTGCTTCGGCTCAACTAGTCTGGGAGGCTGGGGCTGGGGTGGGTGAGGCTGTGGGAGAGTAAGGAGTTGATGACAGAGATTCAGCTCCCTGTGATCTAGGGGCAAGATGAATGTTCCTGCAACTGAGTAGTTCTAGCCCTGAGATTTTGAAGAGGCAATTAGGAAGATTTTTGCACTTCCTATTCTAAAATGCAGATGTGAAAGTTGACTTTGCAGCTCTGGCCAGTTCACCCTCCAGGCTTTTATGTGAGTTCTTATGTTTGGGGCTGACAATCTGGAGATGGATAAGATGTGGAATTAAGTAACCCAGTAATAATTGGTTTCTCCTTGGTAATTGTTGCGATAAAAGGGTTGGGGAAAGTGAACCGCATGTATAAACCACCGTTGCTCTCAGTGCTACTTGACAGACATGAAGACTATCATCCTACCCTGAGGACCACACCGCCAGAGAATGACAGGCTCCGTCTCTGACTTTGAAGACCTACCGAGCGCCTTGATAGCATCCAACCCATTAGCCCTCCTTGCTTTTATCATAACCCCGACGTTACAGCAGCCACTTCACCTCCCGTGCCCCCGCCGAGCAGGATGAGGGCATGCAAAGGCCCCTGCCCCGGGCAGGGCCGGGGGCGGCAGAGACCCGGAGCGGGCAGGGCAGCGGCCAGCCGCGCCTCGACATCAAACGGGGGCAGCGGCAGCAGCACCCCGGCTCCGTGGGGGAAGAGGGTGGGGAGCACGGGCAGGGAGGGGAGGCCGGGGGCCGTGGGAGCGTCTAGCTGGGGCAGGCATGGCCCGGGGGGCCGGGGACCGCCAGGGTCATGTCCGGGCACGGCTGGGGAAGATGAAGCCTGGAGGCAACAGGTGAGGCGGAGGCAGGGAAGTGTGCCCGGTCCCGGCTTGCAGGGGGTAGGGGGGATGTGCGGGGCCGGGGGCTCTGCCCGGGGGAAGGGAGCCGACG
>VZTV01092896.1:31574-42503 GCA_013400875.1 Anhinga rufa | reverse complement strand
CCCAGAACAAAGCACCCAGCACCGCGGCCCCCACACTCAGCGCCCAGCACCCTGCACTTTGCACCCAGGACCCTGCACCCAGAACAAAGCACCCAGCACCCTGCACCCAGCAACCACCCCCATGCTGCCCAGGGGTGCAAGTGCACAAGGGAACACGCATGCTTCCCAAAGGCTGGGTGTCTTTGGGGTGAATCGCTGGTGAAGCCAAGCTGCAGCCCCCCGCTGCCATCACCGCTGCTCCCGCGCCTTGGCACTGCCCAGCCTTCACAGAAAACAAGGCACAAGCCCTTGGTGCCATGTTGGGGACCAACGTCCCTGAGTGACAGCAATGCACAGGGGGGTGTGGGGAATTGGCACGGTGGCAGGGCAGCACCGCAGCTGCCCGCCAGCCCCAGGGGGGCACGGCCTGGGCACATCTAGGGGATAGGACCCCTGGGCCTCGCATGGATCAGGGTGGCTCCTGCCCTTGGCTGGGTCCTCTGCATGGGCTGGGTGCGGCAGTGGGGTTTTGGGTTTCCATCAGTGCTCATGCACATCATTTGCCAGCAGGATCCTGTGTCTTCCCAGAGATGGCTGTGTGGCTTTAGGAAGGACGTGGTGGCCTGTGAACACTGCATGGGGCCCAGGTGCTTGGTGCCAGCCGGATTCCCAGCTCCTGAGTCACCAGGGTGGGCACCCTGTTAGTCAGAGACACCGTCCATGTCCAGGGGACTGGAAACTGGCGGTCCTGTTGTCCCTGACCCTGGGACCTGCCGTGCCGGGAGCTCACGACAGCTCTGGATTTATGCTCCCAGCCCCCAGCACCTGCCTCTCCCCCCAGCAAAATGGAACAAGCACCCCCACCGCCTGGCCACCCCACAAGCAGACAGCTGGAGGGTCACCATGTCAACCACAGCAAAACACAGGGCCAGCGCCCGCTGAGACAGGACCAGGCTGGGAGCAGGCACCCAGCACCCCAGCCGGCCCTGGGCTACGCGTGCTCTCTGCCCTGCACCCTCCTGCCGAAGGGACGTGGGTGCCAGGCAGCCGTCCCCCCACTCCTCCTGCCAGCATCACCCCACGCTGCTGCAGGCACCCAGCCCAGGGCCAGGTCCTGTGGGTGGTGCCCAGGCCATGCCTGGGGGACATCTGGGGACATTTGCAGTGCGGGTGCCTGGAGCCCATGGCCCCCCACACAGGTGGCTGCCCAGAGCGGGTGGGTACCCGGTGCATGAGGGTGCCCAGGGCAGATGGGTCCCGGGGGTGGCGGGTGCAGGAGCGGGGGGTGCCCGGGTCTGGGGGTGAGTGGCAGGGCCGGGTGTGGCCCTTGCCCAGCCCCGCAGGCGCGAGCAAAGGGCAGCGCCTTGGCATGCCGCAGCTATTCCCGGCGCAGCGGGGCCTTCCAGAAAAAGCTCCCGCTGGCTATTTCCGGGTGGGCTCTGACTCACCCCTGGCTGGATGCCAGGGGCCGCACAGCACCTGCCATGGCCGCCCCCCCACCCCGTCACCATGCTCCTGGGAAGGCACTGCTCCTGTCCCCATCCCTCTCTGCTCCACGGACCCCCCAGTCCCGCAGGGACCCCCAGGCAGCACCCCCAAAACCAGCACCAGCTCCTCTTCAGGGTGCTTGCACCCCACTGCCCTGGGCTCATGCGTATGCGCAGGGGCACCTGGCAGGGGCAGGACTGGTGGGGACAGGGCACTGTGCCCTTTCCCACCTCCCCTGGCACCCCAGGGTGGGGTGCCCTGCAGGCTTTGCTCCGGGAAGTGTTCCCTGGGGCAGTGAGTGGCTCTGGGGATGGGCAGCCGGAGCTGAGCCCTGCTGGAAGGGGTTAATGGAGAAACGGCCCAGGACAGAGCCTGTAAACACAGCCGGAGCTCCAGGAAGTGCCGCCCCCTTCCCCTGCTGCCTGCCAGGCTGCCTGGACCCTCTCCCTGCTGGCCCTGCCAGGATGAGTGCAGGGATGGCACCCATCGAGGCAGTCCCCCCCATCCCAGCCCACGTGTCTGAGCATGGGAAAGTGAAATCACTGCCCAGGCATTGCTGGAGGCTGAGCGAATGGCCACCATGCCTTACATGAGCCGCCAGTGATGCAGCGGGTAACTGCTACCTCATCTCACTGGCATGGGTGATACTATCAAGGCCTGCGGGAGGGCAGATGGACACCCCAGCATCCTAATAGACTATGAGGGTGGCCAGTTATCCCTACATCCACGTGGACTGCGAGGGCAGCTGGGTACCCCCAGCATCCCCATGGCCACTGGGGCAGGTGAACATCCCCAGCATCCCCACAGGCAGCAGGGCTAGCTGGAGATGAGTGATGGGGACAGGTATATGCTTCGAGCATCTGCATGGACACAAAGGTAGCTGGTCTCTTCCAGCACCTACATGGCCCTGGGGCAACAGGTCACCCCCAGCATCCTCGTGGACCACGAAGGCAACTCACCCTGAGGACCTACATAGACCCAGGGGGGCAAGCAAACACCCCCCAGCATCCATACAGGTTACAGGGGATAAATGGACATTCCTGGCATCCACACATGCTATGCCAGCATCCCTGTGCCACTTGGAGACAGGCCATCATCCCCAGCATCCCCATCACCTGGGGACACAGGAGTGGGGACTAGGGACAGCTAGACAGGCTGTGTGCCCATGCTGCTGGCCCCAAGCTCTGGGGTGGGCAAAGGCATGGGGGCAGCTAGGGTGAGCAGTGGGCAGGGGGCTGCAGCTTGCAGGGCATCCACCAGCTCCTGGGACCCCGGTGGGCCGGGCTGGGCCACAGTCCAGGCGGGGAAGGAGAACCATCTCCTATTTAGACAATAGCACGCGCCCTGGGTCTGTCAGCGCTGGGGAATGGGCCGCACGGTACTTCCCTCTTAGGGTAAAGGCGCCTGGGAGGCTCATGGCTGTAAAAGGAGCGGGATGGAGGGAGACGGCCAGGGGCCAGGAGGGAGGGGGATGGACGCCCTCGCTGCTTCATTCCCATCCCTCCGCTCACCCCTGAGTCAGGGCCAGGAGTAAGGGGGGCTCAGAGGTGCTGGTGGCAGGCTATGGGGCCGAGGAGGGGCTGGCACCCCATCCCCAATCCTGCCCGGCTCCAAGCCCCGAGATGCCCTGAGCCCAGGAAGGCTGTGCCTGGCTCCCCGGGCGGCTTAAATCCTGGGGGAGCAGTGGGGAGGGAGGACCGGGGAGGAGGGGCGGCCGTGGGATGCAGCTGGCTTCACTCACAGGGATGTCATGACCAGAGGGAGTTGGTTGATGTTCCAGTTCCTGACGCCTTCCCGGCAGCAGCCTCATCCCAGGGCCTGGCGGGAGCTGGGGCCAGGCCAGCACGGGGGCTTGGGGGCTGCTTCCCAGGCTCCACCGGTCTGGGTCAGCCTGGCCTGGGATGGAGCCACAGGGAGGCTGGATGGGGCTGAGCAGGACAGGAGGCACCCCTGCACCACTGCTTTCTGCAGCCTCACTTTTCACAGCCCCTGGGGCTTCAGCTGGCACGACTGCTTGGGGCCATGTCCCTGGGATGGGACTCTGGCAGGGTCCCCAGGTCCTGCTCTGAGCCCCCTGCTTTCTGTGCTGCTGGTTCCTGTATGCAGACGGGGCTTTCCTAAGAGGCTGGAGAAAGCCCAAGACATCTGTCTGCCCTCTGCCAGACACGGGGCCCCTGCCCGCACAGAGACATCCCAGAAGGCTGTCACGGCAGCTGAGGAAAGGCCACTTCAACCAGTTTGTCCTAGAGTGGGGTCAGGAGAATGGTCCTGGTTAACTCCTCTGAGCCACTTCCTCTCCTAGCGGCAGTGCCCAAGAGTCCATTTCCCCTCCCCAGGGCACCCCAACCCTGCCCCTCCCTGCTCTGTGGGATGAGGATGGGGGCAAGAGCTTGCCAGCCCTTGCGAGGGGCGTTGCATCACTGCAGCCCTACCTGAAGCACCAGGGGCAGGGTGCCAAGCATCGCTGGACATGCTACCCTTGGGGGCTCCAATCTCCCCACACCCCAGCCAGCAGGATGGAGTCGTGGGAGGGGGACAGCTGAACAGTATGGCTGGCACTGTGCTGTCCCAGTCCCCTGGGGTCCCCCGCACCGGTGTGGGGACCCACCTGCCCTTCTGCACCCCAGCCAAGGGCTGGCTTGCCACTCTGCTGGCACTCATGGGGCAGGCAGGGCACACGTGCAGGGCTCAGGGATGTGGAGGGTGTGCTCAGAGCAGGGCCAGGAGGAGGAAGGATGCTGTCTGTTTTTCCATCTTCTCCCCCTCCACACACCCCCAACCCCCCCCTTCCTTCCATCCTCCCCCCTGCACTGGGATGAAACAACCTCATCTGGAAATACCTTCCCTTTTAAAGGCAGGCTCCACCAGGCAGTGTGTACCCTCTGGGAAGCCGCTGCATTACGCTGTGTCTAGGCGGCTGGGAAGGGTTCCAGGGATGGGGGGCTTGTGGAGGGCAGCCTGGATGCATGGTGTCAAGCCTCTGCGCACCTGCATGGCCAGGGGGCCCAGTCCTTTGCCAGTCCCCCAGGTGGCAGGGGGGTGGCAGGCAGCAGGCCAGAGTGCCTCCCAGAGCTGGGGGAGTTGAGGATGGTGCCATGACCAAGCCCAAGCCTTTGCCGTGCACATGCTGCCTCGTGTGAGCCCTGGCACTGCTCTGCATCTGTGTTGCAGGCGGGGTGGGTGGCCAGGAGGTGCAGGGCCGGGCAGTGCTGAGCGCTGCTCCTGCTGCTGAGTCACCCGGTGCCCGGTGGCACAGTGGTCCCCTCTGCCAGGGCCTCCAGGGACAGAGGCGCTGGGGCTGTGCCAGCTGATGTCAGCCAAAACAGGCCAGCTTGGGCAGGGCTGGGGATCACCAGGTGTGCCGGGGGGCCTGGGGGGGAGAAGGTGCTGCCCAGGCAAGGGGGACCCCCTCAAGGGTACAGTACTGGGGGCCCCAGTACAGCCCCCCTCCATCAGAATGTCCTCTTTAGCTGGCATGGGTTTGTGTGGGGCCCCAGGGGCACCTGCCCTGGCCCACCACCTGTCTAGTTGGTAGGAAGATGCAGTGGGGGTCCTGGGGTATTCCCCATTCTGGGAAGGTTTGGGGAGCTGGGCTGGACTTTCTGCTCCCCAAGGTATGGCCCGGCCAAGGGGCAGGCTGAGGAGACAGGGCAGAGCCTGCAGCACCCTGGATGACCTGGGGAGACCTTGTCCCACTCTAGGGGTGAAAGGGACCAGGGAGGGACTGGGGCTGCTCCGGGCAGGGTCCCCATCCAGCCATGCTCTCTGTACGCTTGGTGCAAGAAGGGTTAACAGGGTGCCTCCCCCAGCTATAAATACCACGTATGTCCCACGCGTATGAGCTCGGGAGGCTATTTTGGTTGGGTGCCTGCTGCTTCGGGAATGTGCCGGAGTGAGGACCTGGGGGGTGACGTCGCCAGGACCGCTCTGGACCCAGCACCTGCTCGGGGTCACTCAGCAGCACCCTGAAAGTGCCCAGCCCTGCGCCAGTGCTCAGTCCCCCGTATCGGAAAGGGGGTTTGGGTGGTGGGTCAGCACAAGCACCCTCAGGGCAGGGGTCCCCCCACATCATCCCCTCCCCAGGGCCCTCCCTTGCCCCCTCTCTGGGTGGGGGGACTGGAGTCTGGCCCCACATGGAGAGCTGAGCCTGGTGCTTTTGCCATGGGGTGGGTCAAGGCACCATCAGGGGCATTTTGGGGTGCTCAAGGCCAATTTGAGGACCATAGCCACTGGGCGTGGGTCTGGCTCAAGGAGGGGCAAGTGAGGGTGTGAAGTGTTGAGTCCCCTTCTTTCCCCCCTGGTGTCAGCCCAGGCTGTTTGTCTGTCCAGGCCCCCCATGGACGGGGCAGTGCGGTGGGGACCAGGGGGCAGGCTGATACACCAGTGGGGTCTGGGGGTGCCTGGGGTACCATGGGCATCATCATCATCTGCCATGGGGTCTGCAGCCCGTCGGTGTGGGCAGGTGAGAGGTCGTGGGCGGGGGCTGGTGGCTGTCCCCCCCCCCCCCGCCCNGTCCCCCCCCCCCCGGCCGCAGCAGCATCCCCCAGCTGCCCGGCAGCAGGAGGGGCGGGTGATGTCAGCAGGATACAAATAGCGGTGGCGCGGGTCCCCTCCCGACGCCTCGCCGAGCTGCCGGCCGCTCGCCAGCTCCGCTGCCTGCTCCCTGCTCCGGCCTCGCCGCCCCACGCCGCCGCCATGAGCCAGTCCTACTCCTCCAGCCAGCGGGTCTCTTCCTACCGCCGCACCTTCGGCGGTGCCTCCCCGGTCTTCTCCCGCGCCTCCTTCGGGGGCAAGGGCAGCAGCGGCAGCTCCGTCACCTCCCGCGTCTACCAGGTCTCCCGCACCTCAGCCATGCCCAGCCTGTCCAGCTTCCACACCACCCGCGTGACGCCCCTGCGCTCCTACCAAAGCACCTACCAAGGTGCCGGCGAGCTGCTGGACTTCAGCCTGGCCGATGCCATGAACCAGGAGTTCCTCCAGACCCGCACTAATGAGAAAGTGGAGCTGCAGGAGCTCAATGACCGCTTCGCCAACTACATCGAGAAGGTGCGCTTTTTGGAGCAGCAGAATGCCCTCATGGTGGCCGAGGTGAACCGCCTGCGGGGCAAGGAGCCCACCCGCGTGGCCGAGATGTATGAGGAGGAGCTGCGGGAGCTCCGGCGCCAGGTGGACCTGCTCACCAGCCAGCGGGCTCGTGTCGAAGTTGAGCGTGACAACCTGCTCGATGACCTGCAGAAGCTCAAGCAGAGGTGAGGAGGGGCCCCAGTGTGTCTCTGTGGGCATCCAACCCTGCATCTCCATCCCTAGGGATGGGCGGTGGCAGAGCTTGCCCTGGCAGCCCATAGGATGCTCACTGCCGTCCTTGTGCCCCATGCTCGGAGCCCATTGTGGTCCTGCTCCTCTGTCCCCCTCACCCTGTCCCATGGGGCGGGAGAGCACCCCGGCCATGCCTCTTGCTGCCTTCACCCACTTGCAGGGCACTTTGCAGGGTGCCAGGTCCTGGCATGGTGGCTGCGAGTTTTGGGAGGGAGAAGGGCATCCATGACACACTAGATGAGTGCTGGGTGCTCCCCGACCCACAGCATGGGGCAGGCGGGGTGGGAGCTGGCCCAGTGGCTTGGGGCAGGGAGAGGGAGGTGCCCATGGCCTGGGCATCTCAGCAGGGCACTCCGGATGGCTGCTGCCAGCCCTTGCCAGGTGCCCAGGGAGCACCCAATGGGAAGGATAGCTCCGGCAGCAAGGGCGTCCTCTGCACCCTCTCTTGCAGCAGGTCTGAGGCCAGGCTGTGATGCCATGGGACCCCCAGAGCTGGGGGATCAGTGCGCCCCCCCACCTGGGTCCCCATCCCTGCTCATACCAGGGAGAGCTGGCCAGTCCATGGGTACACTGAACCCTGTGGGGTGGACAGACAGACAGAGCCAGCCAGGCAGACGGAAGCAGGGCGGTGGGGGGGAGGATGACCCGGGGGCCGGAGTGCTCCGCCAGCTCCGGAGGCAAAGGAGGGAGGGGAGGAAGCAGATGCACTTCCGCAGGCCAGGGATGTTCCAGGCCTGCCGTGGGCCTCCACAGTGCCCTGGGAGTAGCAGGGACCCCACAAGGATGGCTGGTGGCAGGGAGGGGGCTGGGGCCAGGGGGCGGCCAGGGGCGGCCAGGCTGAGTGACCCCCCCCAGGGAGTAACTAGCACAGGGGCACCGGGCAGCAGGGTCGGATGCTCAGTGGGAGCTGCCTGTTCTGATGCCGGTCTGTGCCTTCCCTCCTGGCCTCTGTGCCCCAGGGACGTCAAGCCCCATCTCCTGGAGGTGACACAGCCTGCTGCCTCCCCCTCGTAGCCCCAGCCTCTGCCCCAGATGGCCGGCGCTGGGGCGCAGGTGGGGCAGAGCCCCTGATGCTGGGAGGCTGGGGGTGGTGGCATGGAGGACCTCTGAATGTCAAGGGAGGAGTAGTGTGCAGAACAAATGGGTGTCAGGTTCCTGTCACCTCTTGTGCCAGCATTGCCCAGGCACCTCCATCTCCTCCCCGCCGCCTTCCCCCTGACCGGCAGCCTGTGGCACTGCCCTCTCCCCTGGCACAGCCTGGCTCCCCAGCCCTGACCTTGGGCTCACACCCCAGCTGTCCCCCCTGCATACCCCCATCCCACAGCATTGCTGAGACCTGCCTGTCCTCCTGCTGTCCCCAGGGCGGCTCAGCCAGTGGCTGTCTCTTGGGCTCCCTGTGCCGGATCCTGCATCCCGTCCCCCCGGCTGCCGGCCACTCTCCCCTATAAGGGCTGGGGCAGCGCGCGTGGCACCGAGCTGACCTCATGCCTTTGTGCTCTCTCTGGCGTTGACTATAATAGGGAATGGGAGGAAGAGCCCCTGGCCCCCCGCCAGCCCTCCCGCTGCCCGCCGGGAATGCAGGACAATCCACCAGGACAATCCACCGTCCTTCCACCGGGCCACGCTGGGCTCAGGGACAGTGAGGGGGGACATCGCCTCTGGGGGATGGGGCTCCCCCCAGGTGCCCCTGACCTCCCCTCTCTGCTCTCAGGCTGCAAGAGGAGATCCAGCTGAAGGAGGAGGCTGAGAACAACCTGGCTGCTTTCAGAGCCGTGAGTACCTGTTCCCCCCATGCGGTGTGGGACCCCTGCCTCCCCTCCCACGCCTATCTACCCCCAGCAGCCTGGCCCCAGCACTGGGGCATGGTTCTGGGCACAGCTTTGCACCCTACAGCCCCAACACATGGCCCCTGTGCAACTCCCATGCCCCCGGGGCTGTTCACCCCCCTGCTACCCCTCACTCTGTGTCCCCCCAGGATGTGGACGCAGCCACACTGGCACGCATCGACCTGGAAAGACGCATCGAGTCCCTGCAGGAGGAGATCGCCTTCCTCAAGAAGGTTCATGAAGAGGTAGGTTGGGGACAGCCCCGTTTCCCTCAGGCACCCATGGGGCTGGGGGATGGAGCAGGTGCCCTGAGACGTCACCTTGTCCCTCCAGGAAATCCGGGAGCTGCAGGCTCAGCTGCAGGAGCAGCACATCCAGGTAGAGATGGACATCTCCAAGCCTGACCTGACGGCTGCACTGCGGGACATCCGCGCCCAGTACGAGAACATCGCTGCCAAGAACATCGCCGAGGCCGAGGAGTGGTACAAGTCCAAGGTGTGGGAGGCGGCGGGCTCCGGGCTGGCCCTGGTGCGGTGGGTTCTGGCCATCCCGGTGGCCATGCTCACTGACCCTGGCCTCTCCCCAGGTGTCTGACCTGACTCAGGCGGCCAACAAGAACAACGACGCACTGCGGCAAGCAAAACAGGAGATGCTGGAGTACCGGCACCAGATCCAGTCCTACACCTGCGAGATTGATGCCCTCAAGGGCACGGTGAGGCATGGGCAGTGTCGGGGAGACCCCCAGCTTCCCTGCAAGGACCTACTACTCCAGGGCTGCCTGGTGACCCCTGGGACATCTCTGGGGTGGGAAGCTCTTCCCAGCATCCCGAGTTGCTGCCGTGGGGGGGACTCCTCCCCCAGATTTGGGCTCTGCCTCTCCCAGCAGCAGTCTGGGCTTCTGCGAGGTGTTTTGGCAGAGCCCTGGGGTCAAGACACAGATTGCAAAAGGTGCCCCAGCCCAGGGGGAGGCTCCAGGCAGGCGGGCGCAGGACTCGGGGTGTCTGGTTGCAGGCTGGGAAGGTGGTTGCAAACAAACAAGGCACAACATTCCTACTCTGGTACAGTCACAGTCACAAGAACCAGCCAGCAGCCACCAGTTTGGCAGTGCCACCCCATGGCAATCATCCAGTGCTCTTGCACCTCTCTGTGCCCTCCCACTGGGGTACAATGGCTTTGCTGGGGGGCTTGGTGTTGCCCAGCACCTGCCCAGCTTGCCCGTTCCAGACCCTGCTGCCAAGTGCTGGGCAGACAGAGGCTGATAGCCACCTGTCGCAGTCCCATGTCACCTGAACCCAGCCCAGGGCTGGCCACGGCTCTCCCCAGGTCCCTGGCTCTCCCCTAGGACGCCCAGCTCCCACCCCAGGTGCCCCCCTGCCCTCCAGGTCTCCCCCATCGCTGAACCCCTCTGTCCCCCTAGAACGACTCACTGGTGCGCCAGATGCGGGAGATGGAGGAGCGCTTTGCAGGGGAGGCTGGTGGGTACCAGGACACCATTGCCCGGCTGGAGGAGGAGATCCGGCACCTGAAGGACGAGATGGCCCGGCACCTGCGTGAGTACCAGGACCTGCTCAACGTCAAGATGGCCCTAGATGTGGAGATTGCCACATACCGCAAGCTGCTGGAGGGCGAAGAGAACCGGTGAGTGACGGGGCAGCCAGGACAAGGTAGGGGGACCAGCAGGGTCAGCTGTTTTTTGGGGCTTCCACCCCATGAGCAGCTGCCCAAGGGCTGGTGCTGGCTGGTGCTGAGCTCTCCCTTCTGTGTCCCCTCAGGATCAGTATCCCCATGCACCAGACCTTCGCCTCTGCACTCAATTTCCGAGGTGAGCATCGTCCTGTGAGGAGTAGGGCCTGGGACGAGTCCCTGGGGGTCCCCAGTGTGGGGGCAAATCTCCCTCCTGGGGGACTGCAGCCAGCCTGGCAGGTTGGGGACCCACAGGTGCCACACTGGCTCCCTGGTGTGGATGCACTCGGTTGGGTGTTGCCATGAGCTGAGGGGGGGGTTAAGCCAGAGCTCCTGAAGCCCCCCAGTAGCCCCAGACCCACTGCTGTGCCCCCATACCACACATCCCCACGGTTCCATCCCCTGTGTCCTCTGCCCGCAGAGACCAGCCCAGAGCAGCGTGGCTCTGAGGTGCACACCAAAAAGACCGTGATGATCAAAACCATCGAAACCCGTGATGGGGAGGTGAGTGCAGGGCAGCCTTGGGAAGGGGGTGGGAAGCCAGGGGGGCCGAGCATGGCACCTGTCCCTGCGCTTGGGGCTCTGGTGCTGGCACGGCATGGCGTCCCATGGTGACTCTCTCTTGGCAGGTGGTGAG
>VZTV01092896.1:9160-29799 GCA_013400875.1 Anhinga rufa | reverse complement strand
GGGGTCGGATCTCAACGGCTGTCTCCAGCAGGTGGCCCTGTGACATCGAGGACAGTCCCCAGGGCTGCCCTGGGGAGGGACGGCATCTCCTTCCCTGCCCAGCCCAGGCAGTCCCCTGGGGGGGACGGGCAGGGGACAGAGCAGCCCCTTGCCCGCAGAGCAGTGCAGGCAGGGAGGAGCTCCCCAAGGCTCTTGCAGGCTTCTCCGCCAGACCCCAGAGATCCTGGGGCTTGGCAGCTGCTCTGCAGCGGGGGTGTGGGTCTAGCAGGGCAGCCCACTCCAGCGTGCCCCAGCCACCCAAGCCGGGGGGATCCCGGGATCTTCTCCTCGCCAGTGATGCTCCACTGATGCTGGCGCCCTTGGGCCAAAGCCAGCGGGGCCGCTCTGCAGCTGGGAAGCAGCGTGCCGTGTCGCTCGCATCCTGCTCACCCAGATTTACAGCCCCTGGTGAGGGCGGCCGGGGCCAGGTGCCGAGACGTGTGCCATCGCGCCGGGAGACGGGGAAGCCCTGCCGTGCTCGGGGGTGGCGAGGCAGTGAGCAGCACAGGCAGTGGCTGGTCGCTTGCTGCCTGGAGTGCTGCATGTGGGAGCTGTCACAGGGCACCCAAACCTGAACAGCAGGGTGCTCCTGCTCTGAGCAGGGCTTAGAATGGGGGGCTGGCCGCGACCCACACTGCCCAGGGCAGTGAGGCAGGGGCTTGGTGAGTGAAATGGGGTTTCGCTGTGTTTGCAGCCTCCTTGGATTTGGGGTGAGCAGGAATGCAGGGATGCCCCAGTCTGCTGCCTGCTGGGGATGGGGCAACAGGGCCCTGCAGGGCTGGCTCCTGCCCGGGGTCTCGCGTTGCAGGAAGCATGACGGTGTCCTTTCCCTCCACATGCCACCAGGGTCTCTCTGCCCTGATCCGGTGACAACGACAGAGAAGGGGAAGGGGGGGAGGAAGGCTGGGTCCCCTCCGAGCCTCACTGCTAATATGGAAAGGCGCTGGCCCCTTTCTATCTTTGCAAGCAGAGCTGGGCTGCAGGGCCGGGGCGGCGGGCGCGGAGAGGGGGAGCCTGGCCAAGGAATGTGACATATCAGAGGCAGCTGCCACTTCAGGAGAGGGGGCAGAGGGAGCGCAGCTCGCCGGGGGCCGCGCGGGACAGGACGGGACGGGCGAGGGGGGGGACGCCACGGCCCCAGCGCCGGGACGGCTCAGCGGGCGGCCAGCACCCGCAGGACTTGCACCCAGGCCGGCGGAGGAGCAGGTGCTGAGGCGCTGGGCAGGCTTGGGGTCGCAGCAGAGCATGGGGTGTGGGTGCTGCACTGCACTGGGCACTCGGTGAGTGGTGGCTCGGCAAGCAGCAACCCGAGCCCCCACCTAAAAATAGCCCCTCGCTTGCCCACAGTGCTGCGACCTTCGGGGCTGTGGCTGGTGGGGGGGAGGCACCGAACCGGACGGCACCTGGACCGGGGGCCCACCTCTGCCCCGGCACCACTGGCAGGCACCCAGCACCCCCAGGCTGCAGGCAGGGGGAGAAGAGGGGCACGGCACTGCCAGCTCAGGGTGGCAAGGGTCGCGGGCAAGGGAGCTGCAAACCATGCACCGAGCACAGGGACGCGGCGGCACAGCTAGGGCTGGTGGGGAGCCCCGGGCGGCCCCGCCGAGCCCCGGCATCCCCCCGAAGCGCGCCAAGGTCACAGCAGAGCCGGGGGCACCCGAGGAGGGCCCGGCTCGCCTGGCGGCGCCGTTTTTTGCACGGAAGCTGAAGAACGCTGCGATTGGCACTGGCTGCGACATCCGGCTGCGGGTGGTGGTGGTGGGCAACCCCCGGCCCAGCCTCCGCTGGTACCACAATGAGGAGCTGCTGGCCCCACGCGAGGAGGAGTACGGTACCCTCTGGATCCGGGACAGCAAGAAGGAGGATGCCGGCGTGTACAGCTGCATCGCCGAGAATGAGCGGGGAGAGGCCATGACCAGCGCCGTGCTGGCCATCATTGACATGGAAGGTAAGGGTGGCGTGGCCGCTGGCACAGTTGTGCTGGCACAGCCGTGGGCACGGGTTTGCTGAGGGTGGCAGCGGTGCTTTGCAGGCTCCCACCACAGTGCATGCCCAGGGCTGGGCTTTGCTGTGCCTGCCCTGCTGCAGACTGGGGTGCCCGGTGCCGGCAGTGCCGGGGCGGCTCTCTGGCCTGCAGCGAGCATGTGGCTGCAGTACCCGCTGCCAGGCCAGGCAGGGTGCCAGGGCCAGGCACGGAGGTGTCAGGAGCCTGTGATGCCAAGCCTGCTTGGGGCAGGAGGAGAGAGAGAGAAAGAGATGTGGCTCGGGCGCACGGCACCAGTGGTGCCACCCTCTGCAGCCACCACCATGGTCCCCTGGTACACCCCGGTGCACAAGCCATGGCACAAGCCATCCCCGTGCACCGGCTGCCCGTGGCATCACCATCACAGCTGTACCGGGCACTGGGGCTGCACTGGGAGAACTGGGACCATCCGGGGGTGGGGCTGGTGGGAGGAGCCTAACACTGCAGGAGGTGGGGCTGTCATGTGGGCGGGGCCTGTGCCCTGCAGTGGGCGGGGCCCGAGGGGTAATTAGCAGGGGTGGAGCCATCTTTTGCTGGCCCCTTAGGGCCCTACGGCAGCCCCCTGCTCATCACCCCTGGGTGCAGGAGCTGGGCGTGCTACTCTGGTGCACAGGGATTGCGTGGGGGCTGCTGTGGGCCCTTGCGTGGGTGGGCCTCATCCTGCACAGGCGCCAGGCAGGGTTGGGACTCAGCCCCCTCTGCCCCAGGATGCATTCCATCTCTCTGGGCCACTGCAGACCTGGGTGTTGGGGGTGTGTGGTGCTGGCTGGTGGCACTGCTCTGAGATGTGAGCTGTGCTGCCTGTGTGGAGGGAGCGAGAGAGGCGGTGCTGAGCCCCGGGGCACCAGGGAAGGAGCTGCACCCGGGGTTTTGCAGCATGGGGGGTGTGCTGGACATGCTGCACCCTGAGGGGGAGACGGTGGCAGCGGTGGTGGGGGACACAGAAGGAGCCTTTGCAGTGCTGAAGGGAAGCAATGGAGGAAGAGGAGGAATGGCTCTTTGTGAGCCGGGAGGCTGGAGGAGCGCTGTTTGGAGGATGGAGGAAGGTGCTCCTCATGGGCCTGGTGGGGGGACAGGGGGAGCAGAGAAGCGTGTAGGAGGGGTCCTGCCCTGCAGTGGGTCTGCGCAGGGTCACTGTGCAGTCAAATGTGTGGCAGTGTGTGCGCAGAGAGAGTGGGAGACGTGCACTGCCCCACGGGGCGGGAGCAGCCTGTCCCGAGGGGGCTGAGGCTGGGGGTCACCCTGTTCTCGCACTCTGGTGTGCAGCTGCACCTCTCCATGGCACCGCCGGCCCGGGCCCCCCTGCCTCTGCCCAGAGGCACGGCACTGCCTGATTTCCCCAGGTGCCCGTTCCCGTTGTGCTGACGCACTCGTCCCTGCTCCCATTCCCAGCCACCGGCCCTCACCACTGCCTTTCTGGAGCAGCTGAGGGAGGGATGGAGCAGCCAGGATTGCCTAACGCACAGGGTGAATGTCACCCTGCCCTGGGCACTTCTCCCAGTGGGCGCTTGGCTGTGGGTGCACCGCCATCGAGCAAACAGCCACCAAAAAGCCAGTCCCGGGGCAGAGATGCCTCTGGAACCATGCAGACTCCAGGGCACCGGGCTGGGTGAGGAGTGTGGCAGCCCCTGGTGGGGCTTTGCCCCTGCCACGGGGCAGAACGGTCTCTGTGGTGTGCCACAGCAGTACCCAGGGAGAACCGTGTCCTGCTGGGTGCTGGAGAGGGGTGCTGGTATGGAGGTGATGGGATATGGTGGGGGCTCCAGCCCTATCGTCTGGCCCCGTTGCAGGGCACTGGCACTCAGTGTGTTGTTCCCCTGAGGCCATTTTCTCCACGCCGGCAGCCAAGGAGTGAGACAGGTCATCATGTGAAATGGAGGAGCCGTGCCACTGCTCTGCACCCGCCTGCCCTGACACCCTGCCAGGATGTGTGCTGTGGCTCACCAGCCCCCAGCATGGAGGCTCTGGCTGCCCGGGGGCTCCCCACACTCCCCGCCAAGACCCAGCTCTCCAGGGACCATAGAAGTTCCACTGGTGGCTGTGCCGTTCCTGTGCCGGGCCGGGACACCCCATCCTTGTTCCCTGGGGGGGCTCTGTGGGACGGGTCATCGGCCAGTTACAGAGCAAGGAGGATATGCGTGAGGTCCCTGGGCAGGATGAGGTCTTTCTCTGGGCTGGAGGTCCCAGCTCCCCATGTCTGGAGGTATTGGGGTGCCCTTGCTCTGTTCACCTCTGCTGGGTTACAGTCTCCAGTAGGCACAGATCCTGGTCCTCTACCTTCTCTACCCGGCACACAGGCCAGGCTGCAACTCTCCGGTGGGACCAGCATCAGATCTCCCCAAGGTGGCTAAGGTCATTGCTGGTGGGGTGGGGGGGCTCCATGCTGCCTAGCTCCGCATTCGGCCCCGGCAGCTCCTCCTGCACTAGCTCAGCATTCCCCCTTGCTCGCACGAGCCCGATTTAGCTCCTCTAATCCCTTGCCCTGAATCTGTCGCTCCACCCCACTAATGATTTTCTCCTGCTCTTCTCCCAGGTCCCCTGAGTGCGTCAGTGCCCAGTGTGGGGAGCGGGGAGCACACACATGTGGGGCTGGCCAGGCAGCCAGGCGCAGGGGCTCCCGGGGGCACACCATCCCTGCTGTGTCCCACCACTCTGCCCCTCTCCTGCTGCAGGTTCTCCCTTGTGCCCTGGCTCCACGGGAGCAGGCAGGGTGCATTGACCCTTCTTATGCCAGCACCCGGCTGGTTCAGGGGCTTCCCAGGTCCATCCAGGGACCCTACAGACCTTTCCAGCTATCCCTGGTCCCCACTGTGGCTCCATCACCCTCAGGCTTGCTAAAGCCTGTATCACCTCTCAGTTGTACCTCCTGAATTTTTTCCCTGTAAACCAGATTAAATCACCTCTTAAGAACCCGAGCTAATCTCCTTTTAGAGCCCACCCCTCCCTTGCTGTGCCAGCACTGCCTGATCCTCCCCGCTGGGGCTGCTTCTTGTTTCAAGGTTGGATGTGTCCATCTTGGGCTCCGAGCACAGGGTCTTGCTCCACTCGCCTCCACCTGCACTCAGCAATCAAATCATCTTGGAACCTTCCCTCTGCCCAGGGAACAGCCTGCACCTGCCTGGATTTGGGGGCAGGGAAGGGGGCAGGAGCTGCCTGTGTGCAGTGGCCCTGCACAGCCCCTTCCCATCCAGCCCAGAGTCACAGTGGGGCAGCGTGGGCATGCTTTTATGGCTGGTGGCTCGTGGCGATGGCAATGGCACCCTGGTGGGGATGGCTGCACCGACAGTGTCTCTGGTGGCTCAGCACCTCTGGCGATTTATCTCAGTACCTAATTTTAGTTCCTTACTTTGCAGCACCGTGCCTGTATTTAATGCCAACTGCCCCTTCCCTCCAGAGCCCTGCCAGCCCCACTCAGGGACTGAAGGGGACCTAAAGCCTCCCTTTGCCGTTTCCCCCCTCCCATGGGACTCTTTGGGGCTGCCTCTGTTTCCCCTTGCTGTCTCTGGCTGTTGCCCCAGCCCCAGGGCACAGCGGCATCTCGGAGCAGCCCGGGATGCAGCGAGGCTCCAGCCCAGGCTGCCATGCCCCACTGTGGGGCAGGCACCATGCCCGGCTGTGCCAGTGCCGAGGCTGCCCCTGCAGAGCTGCTTGGCCGCTGCCACCCTGGGTGCTGGTCTCAGCTGGCGCAGGGACAGGTTCCCAGGGCTGGGCAGTGCAGGGGGGACAGGGCTCGACCTGGCCTTCAGGATGACCACAGCCAGCAGGGCCGGTGGGTGGGCTGGCTGTGCAGCCGCCAGTCCCCAGGCACAGCCACGCGCCCTGGGGCTGTGCCCGTTCCCTGGCCCCGCGGGTGGCACCTGAGCCAGCCCACGGGCAGCTGCCGAAGGCCTGGGCTCCCAGCTCTGCCCCAGCCACCTGGGCAGGGGGCTGGCGCGGTGGCCACGCGTGCCGGGTCCCCGTCCTGGGGCGCTGCGGACCGGGAGGGCTGCTTGCCGCCGAGCAGAGCAGCGGGTGCAGCTGTCCAGTCAGTCACCTCCACCCCTGCCCTCTCGACCGCTGCCGGGGGGTTATTTTTGCTGAGGAATGTGCCGTCCCCTCGGATTCTGGCGGGCTGCAGGGCTTGTGTTACAGGCGAGAGGCTGAAACCTGGGCCTGCAGGCGGGTAAATATAGCACCGCCACTCGAGGCTGCGTGACGGGGTGATGGCTTCTTCCTCCTCCCGGGGCTGCCCAATGCTCCCTGTGCCCCTCCTGCCTCCTGACACCAGGCTGCTGGCTTGTGCCTTGGCACAGTGGCACTGGGAAGGGGCTAGCTGCTTCTACCCTGCTGCCTCCACTCTCACCTGCTCCCCCCCCTGCCTTCTGCATGCAGCCCCTCAGCCCCAGGCAGGGGAATGCCAGGAGCAAGGCAGGGATGAAATGCCTCCTGCCATCCTGCTCTGTGCCCAGGCACCCGGAGCCAAGGTCACATTGCTGTCCTGCGCCCCCACATCCTCCGCCTGCAGCGGGCACTGTGTGCTCGGGCATCCTTCTAGTGGCATCAAGGGAAGGTGATGCTGGGGAGGGCACCTGGGGTGTCCCTAGCCATCGGGAGAGGGATCACAGCAGAGCATTGCTCTTCCCCAGAGAACTGCTGCAGTGCTGCCCTGCCCGTGTGACAAGGACTATCCCACTGTATTTATTTCCCCCTGGGCTGGGGCCGGTCCCCACCTCCCTAGGCTCCCAGCACGTCCCCACCTCCCGCAGACCATCCCCAGCAGCTCCAGGAGGCGCAAACACATGAAAGATTCATGCTCAGACCTCCTCCTACCCGAGACGGCTGCACGCACCCGCTGTCATCAGTTATTCAAGCACTGAGAAAAGGGGGCTGATGGCTGGGGCTGATGGCCAGGGGTGGGCAGCTGGTGCCTGGCCGGTGCATGGGCAGGATCCGTGCAGGGCTGCCGGGGAGGCCCAGCAAGACGTGGAGAGCCATGGCTCTCTGAGCAGCAGAATTAATGCTGCATTTTGAGCAAGTGTTTGCTATCTGCTTTGCTCGGGGCTGGTGCGTGTCCAGCAGGCGAAGCGGAGCTGGGTGGCAATGGGCCCACCTGCTCCAGCTCTGCCCCTTGTCCGTGCCATGGCCACGCTGGCCCCCGTCCCCTGCCCCATGTCCCTGTCCTGCAGAGTGCCACAGCTGCCCCCAGGCTAGGGCAGGGTAGAGGGGCTGCCCTGGGTGCAGGCTGCCGTCACCTCCCACCAGACACCTTCTGCAGGGACTCTGGCTTTGCCCTTGGGGTGGGATTTGCGGGTGCTGCTGCCTCTGGCAAGGAATTTCAGGCCCCGCAGCAGGCGCAGCCCCTTGGAGGTGACCCAGCTGATCCCAGTGGCCCAGAGCCACTCCTGAGGCTTTTGCTGACGGATGGCTGAGCAGCAGAGCCACACTCAGGGAAGGGCTGTGTGCCTGGCCAGCCTGGAGCCATGGCTGATGGGGCAGCAGTCGCGGCAGTCTGAGGATATCCAAATGACTGCGTTTTGGCTGGGCACATGCACACCCTCCCTGAGGCCAGCCCTGGGGCTGTCCCTGCAGGTGCTGTGGTGGCAGCACCCTTGCCCTGGCACCACCATGTGCCAAACCCAAGCCTCAGTGCTCCTTCCTGGCATCCCTGACCAGGCTTTTACCCCACTGGAGTGTGAAAAAAGGCACAGGCTCTGCAGGTCCGTGGCAGGACCACCAGCACACACAGCCTGGCAGGGAGACCCTGGGTGCAGGGACCCTGGCAGACATGAACTGCACAGCCCACCCCTTTACCCAGCCCTGGCTCAGGGGTACCCATCTCTGTACCCACCCAGGGCTGGGGGGCCCAGCAGAGTCCTCTGGCTCCAGCAAGAGATTCCCTTAGTGCCAGCTCTGGCATTTGTGGGACTCGCCTGACGTGCGGGGTCTCCACGGAAACCCCGCAGCATCACTCGAATTGTGGGACTGTCAGAAATGTTGTATAAACAGCTCCTTTTGTACTGGGTAATTTGCAAGTTATTATGGAGCCATGAAAAGCCTCACGTTGGGAGTAATGGGCTGGGAGGGGAAGCGGAGAAAAGCTGCTGGAGCTGCCAGGCGTCGTGGGGAGCGTGATGCCTGTGTGCAGCCCTGCGTGGGGCAGCCAGCTCCCCAGGGGACAGGTGAGCATCATGGGGACAAGCGCTGGCTGGAGATGCCTCCAGCAGTGTCCTCACAGATGCTCTGCAGTGGGAGGGGACAGTGCGTACAGCCAGTGAGGCTGGGACCTTGGCAGCCTCTCCAGGAGCCTGGAAAGGGGGCTGATGGGTGCAGTGGGCTTCCACGGTTTGGTGAGCTGATGATGCAGGGCACCGAGAGCTGGGGGGGACATGGCAGGCAGGAAAGGCCCCACTGAGACTGTGGGGCTGGGACTGCCCCTCAGGCTTATTTGCAGTGTCACCCAAAGAACAGGGACAGGCTGGCAAGGCTGGGGAAGCTTGGCTGGGGAAGGCATGCTGGGGTTGTGTTAGCACCCTGGGAGAACTAATAGGTCTCAATGGCCCTGACCAGGGTCTCACCAGGGACCCACAGCTTCTGCCCACACCCTGGGAGCCCCATCACAGCTCATTCCTTGGCACCCTGAGCTGTGCTGTGGGTCCTCACCCCAGCATGAGGAGAGGCCTCATGTGTGTCATGCAATATGGATAGGGACAAGGGCCTATCTCCCTGGGTCAAGCTTGCGTCCCCACCAGCCACAAAGCAGTGATGCTAGCCCAGGGCTGAGCAGTCCAGCCCTGCCATCCTGCGTGGGTCCCGAGGCACTTGGGGGCAGGGTGCAAGGTCTGCCTTCAGGCACTGGGTGCCTGGGGCTGGAGGCTGCATGGTTTCCAAGGGGGGCTCATGCCGTGGCACAGGCAGTGCCGGGCCAGAGGGTTGCTGTGCCCATATTAGCTCTCGTTCGTGTGCAGGCAGGTCAGCAGTGCTGGGACCCATGGCCATGTCTTGGTAAGGAGACCCTTCTGCATCACCGATGGCTGGAGGATGTGGGGGACTGAGCCGGGGCTGGCAGAGTGCTGGTGAGCCTGGATCTTGGCTGGGCAGTGCCATGGCACGCTGCGGCACTGCAGGGTTGTGGCAGCTGTGGCAGTGGAGCTGCCCTGTTTGGGGGCACTTTGGGGCCAGCGCGTGGAGGGCAGTCGTGTGCAGCACTGGTGTGGTGGGTTGTGCTGTTCTCGTCCCCGTCGGGGTGCGTGTGGGAGCTGCGGTGGCGGGCTGTGCCCCACGGTGCTGAGCGCGGCAGAGAAGAGCAGCCCCCGCCGCGGGCGGTGGGGCAGGGTGGGCCAGTGGCGGGGACAGCAGTAGGGCCGCATTGCTGGGCAGGGGGCTCGGACCCCCGGGTGCCCTGGCGCCAAGGCCGGTGGGGGTAGGACGTGCGCCCACCCCGGCCGTGCCCCCCCGGCCCGCGGCTGCCCTCGCCCCCCGCCACCTGTGCCCTGCCTGTCCCCCGCCGCTGTCACTGTGTGCCAGGGCTGGCGGGGAGGCGGAGGCGGAGGCAGGCGGGGGAAGGATGGAGGGAGGAGCACTCCAGTGATGCTTCATGCTCACAGCTCCAGCCCTCCCGAGAGCCCAACCTGGCGAGCCCCTTCCTCTCCCTCCGCCGTCCCCGGCTGCCGGCGGTGGAGGATGCTCGGAGCATCGCTTGCCCCCCCGCCGTGCTGACAGCGGGGACCCCGCCGGGAGCGGGCTGGCGTCCTGCCGGGCCTGAGCCGGTGTGACCGGGCCAGCGGGGCTCTGCAGAAGCATGAAGAAGATCTGGGTGAAGAAGCGTTTCCAGGTAAGGGCTCCGGGCTGCCGCGCCGGCGGGTGCCGGGAGGAGGGGGCAGTGCCGGGCAGTGGGAGTGCGTGGGGATGGGGATGGGGATGGGGGTGTACCCCCGGCCCTGCTGCTGCCACCCGGGGCTACCCATGGCTTCGCCCATCGCCAGCTCCAGCCCCACTTGCAGAGCCGCCAGCTGCCCGCCTGTCCTCGCCAGCCCAGGCAGGAGGGGCAGAGGGCAGGTGCTCAGCACCGCCTGTGCCAGCAGCAGGGCTGGACCCCCACCGGGGGCTTCCCCCCCATGCCACCCTCTCCCCTCCCTGCCCTCCGGAGCTGGGGCGGCAAATGGAGGCTGCTTCATGGCTCCCCCCAGCCCCGCTGCTGGTGGTCACGGAGCTGGAGACGAGGCTTTGCATGCGTCATCCCCTCCGCGTCAGGAGCATGCCTGGCACAGACAAGGCTCCTCCGCGGGCCCGCTGCACGCTCTGCTGCCGAGCAAGGAACAAGGACGTCACTTGGCCTCGGCAGGGGGTGGAAGATGGGGGTCATCCTTCCAGGAAGGCCCCCAGCTCTCCCAGGGCACAGAAGCCCACCCCGCTGCTCCACCCAGCATGGGCATGTAGCCTCCCCGCTGTCACCCTGCGTGGTGGCCCAGCAGGGGCTGAGGAGGGACTGTCACCGGCAGACCCTTCCCAGGGGTGCGGGATGTGCCGGGGGACACGGGTCCCCGGGGATGCTGGCAGCCAGGGGCGGGGGTCCCTCCAGGGCAGGGTGGATGGCACTGCCTGGCTGCCCTGTCCACCCTTGGGGGCAACAAGCCCAGGGGCTTTCCCGTGGGGTGGGGCAGGGTCCTGCTCCACTGGCCGAGCATCGCGGGTGTTGGGACACCCACTGCGGCTGTCCCTCTGTACCAGGTGGGCCACCCATTGCCTCCCCACCTCCCTGCTCCCTGTCTGCCTGTCTTGCACCAGTGGCACCAGTGCCGTGTGGTGCTGGGCTCCACATGCCGGGCAGTGGCAGGCTGCACGGGCTGCACTCCATGGTCCCGGGAGCCCCTTCTCCCCCGTGACTCCCTTTGGCACCATGGTCATGGCTAGGGATGCCCCGTGCCAGGGCCAGGGCAGGACCCCAGCCCAGGGAAGGGGGTCTGTGCCCGGCACAGGGAAAGGGAGCAGCACCAGGTCTCACCCAGCTGCCCTGTAGGGCAGGGCTGAAGCCAGGTGCTGATCCCAGCCAGCCATTCTCTCAACCCCAGGCTGGGTGGGCACAGAGCAGACTCCTGGGGCTCCCCCACCCCTTTTCCCAGGGTGCAAATGAAATCCCAGGCAGGGATACCCCCCCACTCTCAGGCTGCGCCCTTCGCCCAGGCCTCAGCCCCACAGCAAGCCTGGAGCTGCTCCTGCCCCCTTTCCACCTCCTTGCTCAGGGGTGACCCTGCATCACCCAGCACTTGCTCCCTGCCAAGCTGCAGGTGAGTGCTGTGCCCAAGGGGGCTCCAGGCTGCAGGGTCCCCCAAACCTGCGGGGACCTGTTGCAGGGCAGGGGGGAGGAGGCTCAGCCACCCCACAGCTCTGGGTGATGGAGCCCCACCCAGGCCCACTGGGTGCAGTCACCATATTTGATGGGGAGCTGATGGCGCCAGTCCCTGGGGAAGCCACAAGAGCACCCGATAATGGCACTCAATTGCATTTTCATTTTTTAATGGGGGAATTATCCGCCGATGGTGCAGTTAATCATTCATCTATCTTTCCCTGGCCTGGAAGACGGGCTGCCAGCCAGAACCAGCACAGTCAGCCGAGGAGGGGAGGTGAAGCCTGGCTCAGCCTGAATACAAATGTGTCTCGTGTAGCCGCTGCCCTCTGGCCAGCACTGCATGCAGGCAGGGGGCTGGTGGGAGTCCCCAGGCGCTGCCCTCGAGCAGGGGCTGCCGCTGCAGTGGCAGTGGCTTTGGGGCATGCAAAATAAGCCTGCTGCCCTTCCAAGGGCAACTAACTGCTGGACATGCTTGGCTGTCTGTCCCCGGGGGCTGTCTGGGAGCTGGGGGGGGGGCAGGAGGGACTGGCAGAGCATAGGGCTTCAAGAAAGCTGGGTGTCCAACCCCGGGCTCCACGCTAGGGAGACAGGGCATGGGGTGTCAGCGTCCTGGGGAGACCCTGTCACCCAGACTGGCTGGGAAGGATGCTCAGTCCTGGCAGCCCAACCCTGCCTGTCTGCACACCGCATCCCTGCTCCTGCCTGCCTTGGAGATCACCCCATCCCTCTGCTTTCCTGGGAGACAGCTTCGGTGCACACCAGGCCTGGCAGCCACCTCGCCCTCAGCCAGTCCCTCCCTTGGCAAGCAGGTGCCTGGCCCTGGGCTGCGGCGCAGAGGGCAGCCAAGCTGGCAGCGAGCTCCCGGCGCCTCCACCCCATGCTCGGGTCTGCCTGCCTGCCCAGACGGCGCGGGCGAGCGCGGCTCCCACGCCTCCAGCCCCGTGCAGACGGGCCAGTCCCATGCTGCTTGTGCCAGGCAGCCTCTCTCGCAGCTGGCACGGCCTCTGCCGGGGATGGGGGATGCTGTCCCCGTGCTGGGCTGGTGCCCGTGGCAGAGCCTGGGCCAGTGCCTGGAAGACGTTATGCTGGCCAAGTCCCCACGCTGGTGCAGGCAGTGGCTTCGAAGGGGCTGCAGAGCATTTGGGCACCCGCCTGGGCAAAGACCTTGCTGCAGGTGGTGCTGGCTGCAGGCAGCGGTGCCAGGGCAGCTGTGCTGCCCAGAGCTGTCGCCCCCTGGGCATGGGCAGCGGCGCAGGGCTAGGGTGCACAGTACCATCACCAAGGGATATGTGTGTGTGTGTGTGTGTGTGTGTGCCTGGCTGGGCATGCGCTACACGTGTCCACCTACACCCGTCCACGGCTGTGAGCGTGGGGTGTGTGCCTGGGGGCGTATGCCTGTGGGTACCCCGGAGGCGTGCAGCCGAGGGGGTGTGTGTGAGCGTGTGTGCGAGTGGTGCCGGGTGTGCCCTGCCAGTGGGAGGGTGTGAGCGGCACCGTGTGTGCTGTGGCAGAGTGTGTGTGATCAGTTGTGGGTGTGAGCGGTGCCGCGTGTGCCATGATGGGGTGTGTGCGTGCGGGTGTGCCGTGCCAGCAGTGTGCGTCCGTGCGTGAGCAGGCACGTGGCACTCTGCCATGGGTAACGCTCTCTTCTCTTTTCCTTTGCAGAAGACTGGCCACTCGCGGCGCTTCGGGCGCTTCACGCATGGTGCGTTGAGTTACCAGGACCCGGCTCCCCCCGCTGCCCTGAGTGCACCGGGATGGGGTCCGGCCCCGCTGCCATGCCACAGGGGGGGCAGCGAGCAGAGGCTGGGCAGGGATGGGCTGCAGCCCAGCCAGCCCTGAAAGAAGGTCCCGGTCAGCCGGGGGATTCCCAGTGTCCCCCACGAGACCAGACTGCTCCTGGCCCCACAGCTCCGGTTCCTCAGGGGCTGCCAGGCTGTTGTAGCTAGGCTGGGGAGCCTGGTGTGGTGGCAGTGCATGGGGCAGCTGGTGGTGTGCCAGGCTGCAGAGGGGTGGCTTAGAGTGGGGGGGAGCAGCGTGGCCCCCCACCATGCCATGGCAGTGCAGTGGAGGGGAGTGGTGGTGGGGCAGGGGACATGTCCCTTGCCACAGAGGTCTGTTGCAGCAGCTTGCGAGGGCTTGGGCAGCAGCAGAGAGAGTCTTCATGGCGTTGGCTTTCCTGGGACTGGACGTTAGGGTGGCACTGATCTGGCCTGGCTGCACCCTGCTTGTGAGGAAGCTCTCACTGGTGCTCTACCCTGAGCATCCCTGCTTTCTGCTTTATCAGCTGGGGCCATGCCCTGGGGCCCATGGCCGTATCCCGCAGAACTTGCCACCAGTGGGGTAGGGGATGCACATGTATGTGCCAGAGAGAGAGTACTTGCACATGGACACACATGTCCGTGTCTCCCAGCACCCCCAGGAGCACCCAGCTGGGACACAGGCTGGGGGGTCCAGCCCCAAGCTGTGGTGCCCTGCAGAGCACAGGGATGTGCAGGTGCTGCAGCAGTGAGGCCAGCCCATGGGGCAGCTCCGGCAGCTCCAGACGCAGGAGGTGGCGTGGAGAGGGGATGGTGCGGTACACTGTACGGGTGGGATGGTCCGTGTGCAGGGAGGGTCTGTGTGCAGCGCTGGAGTGGCGAGCAGTGAACATGGATGCAGAATGGAGGCGTGGTGGGGAAGTCTGAGGGAGTCAGACCTCTTTCCGTGCCCCATGGGCGCCTGGCCCCTGCCATGGGGTGCTCCTCATGGGATCCTGAGATGGGCAAATGCCCAGTCCTGGCCCCATACCTGGACCCAAAGCTCGGCACAGTGTGCCAGGATCTCTGAGCCAGCATGGCCCACCCAGGTGCTGCCCTGGCAGGTCCCTGCCCCACGGCAGCACGGGGAGATGCTGGGGACAAGGTACCTCCCCGTTGCCCCCCGCGTCTCCGCAGGCCGGGCCGATAACCGGGTGTTGATGTCTCTCTCTCTCTTGCTGCCCCTATGGAAGCGAAGTTTTCCGCTCCTGCAGGAAACAAAGCTACGGTAGGAAGACCCCTGCCTGATGCCAGCCCTGTCCCCAGAGTGGGCCCTGTGCCCCAGCCTGCTGCCCTGCCCCGTCGCTGCCACCATCCCCCTGCCCTCCTTCCCCGGCACCACGCTGCCTCCGCCAGCCGCATTCCCACCACCAGCACGGTCTCCCTTCCTCCCATCATCTAACGCCGCTCCTGCCTGCTTTGCCTGCCCTCTCCTGCCTGCCCTTGCCCTGATGGATTTTTCCACCCCTGGTCCTGCCTTTCCCCGCTGGCAGTTTGTCCCTGCAGGTCACAGTCATGCCCCCTGCCCCAGGCACTGGTCTCCTGCCCTTGGAGCCTGTGGGGCTGCAAGGGCCAGCACCAGCTTGGCCTGCTGTCTCCGTGCCCCCTCACCCCTTGATCTCCCCACCTCCCCAGACTCGGAGACGGGTGAGGATGAGCCCAGCGACCCCCAGGTGACACAGCGCAGTGAGCTCCAGGATGAGACAGCCTTCAGCACCCCCACGGGTGAGCAGGGGACACTCGGCTGGCATCGAGCCCCGGCACCAGCTGCTGGGCATGCCCCCCCCCCCCAAGGGCTCTGTTGGCCCAGCTTTGGGGGTCTCAATGGGCCATGGGGTGGGGGGAGCCATGGGCCACCCATGCAAAGGGGAGAGGGCTTGGGGCAGCCTGCTCAGGACACCCTGGGACACTCCATGGCAGCTCAGCCCTCTCAGAGCAGGGTTCTGGGTTCATCCCCATGGGCACCTGGTGTCGGCTCATGCCTCTCCTTCCAGGTGGGTCCGACACCCTCGTGGACGCCTCCATGAACACGACACCGACCTCGGTGCTGGCCCTGTCGCAGGCAGAGGAGCGCTCCAGCTGGTCGGGCAGCCAGCAGACCGTGGTGGAGAAGGAGACGGATGCCAGCCTCCCCACACGGGGACCCTACCTCCGCCCCGCTGCCTGGCAGCAGCCGCAGGGAACCCCAAGGCAAGCAAACGCGCCGTCCCCACGTGGCGCCGAGGTCCGGCACCTGGGCGTGGAGCCACTGGTGCGGGCGTCACGGGCTAATCTGGTGGGCACAAGCTGGGGGTCAGAGGATAGCCTTTCGGTGGCCAGCGACCCGTACGGCAGCGCCTTCAGCCTGTACCGAGGACGGGCGCTCTCACTCCACGTGTAAGTAGCCAGGGGAAGCGTGTGGAGGGGACATCTCGCTGGGGCCATCTCCTTCCAACCCCTGCAGCCATCTCCTCCCCTCCACCTGGGCTTTCTTTGCCTTTGCCATGCCCGGATGAGGAACAGGGGCTCTGAGCAGTAGGCAGCCTGTTCCCGGTGAGGAGGTGGGAGCAACCTGGGCCAAGGGGTACAGGCCCTTGGATGAGTGGAGGGGGATGTGGAGTGTGGTCCCTTTCTGCTGTGGACAGGCTGAGGTTGGGGGTAACCCCTGTGCCACTGCACGAGCTGCAGCATCCCAGCTGTCCCCCCATCCTGCCCAGCCGCAGGGGCTCTGTGCAGCCAAGATTGTGGGGACCTGGGGGTGCGTGGCAGCCTGGGACACCCGCTGGCAAAGCTCTGCCACCTGCAGTCCCCATCGCCCAGGAGTGGCAGCAGGGGCCAGGAACACACACACTGCTTCCCCAGGACCTGCTGATGTGCTCAGAGCCCTCATTCCTCCCCACCACCTTCGGTCCCCATCCCCACAGGCCTGCTCCTTCGACCTCCATCCCACCCCTTTTTTTGTTCGAGGCTGCTTGTTCCACCAGAACCTCATCTCCACCCTATGATTTCTGCACCATGAACGCTGAGCCCTCCCCGGAGGGCAGCAGGGTGGGGGGATGCGCCTGCAGCAGCATGTGCACCAGGGGTGCTTGTAGCCTTGGGGACCTCCTCTGCCTTGCGGAAGAGCTGGCCTGTGCCACACTGCCCTGGCATGGCAGGACATCCTGGCGAACTGGGGCACCCCCCAGCCCCCGGTCTTGTGTGCATGGTGGCCCTGGGGAGGGGACTCACTGGGTGCCCCAGCATCACCCCGCTGTCCCACACGGGTACCCCTGGGCAAGGGGACACCGCTGTGTCACGGCAGCCCAGGACTCCCATCCAACCCAGCCACCTCCTGATGGTCTCTGGGTGGCTGGATTCACTCTCCGGGGCCCCTTGAGGCTCCCTGGTCCTGGGGCTGCCCCCCTTGCTGTGACCCACTGGGCACCGTGGTGCAGGCTGGGAGCAGGGATGCAGCCAGGTGGTGAGGGTGGGCTCTGAACCGCGCTCCTCTGTCTCTCCCCTTGCAGCAGCATCCCCCAGGGGGGCTACCGGAGAGATGACCCCAACAGCGGCCCTGTCTCTCCAAAGCCTGGTGCTGAGCCTCCAAGGTCCCCTGCTGCCCTGCCGCTGGCTACCAAGCCACCCATCCTCCGCTCGCCATCTCCCCGCGCTGGCCCATGCCTGCCGCCGCCCGCTGGCACCACGTCCCAGGCTGCAGCCCGTGGCCCTGGCGTCCCCTCCTTCACGCCCGTGACCCCCCGCAAGAAGTCCTCGGTGCCAGCTGAGTACCAGGACACTGTCCCTGAGGAGTACGAGGAGAAGATCAAGAAGCCCAAGTCCTCGGGGTACTCACAGGGCAGCACGCAAGAGTCCCGTCCCCAGACACCGATGAGCGACGCCTCTGGCCGCATCTCCGTCCGGGCATCCCCCAAGCTGGTGCGCACCGGCTCCAAGATCTTTGAGAGGCTGCAGTACTTCGAGGAGCGGCGGAGGAGCCTGGAGCAGGCGGACAGCCCCTTCCCCGCACACCCCTGCCTGCCCTTGCGCAAGACACGCTCCTTCGACCAGCCTGGCTTTGGCTCGCACCGTGCCGGCATGCTGGGCGGCTCGCGGGAGGACGTGCGGGAAGGCGGCCGCTGGGAGCCAGGCAGCACGGCAGCGTGCCGGCGTTTGGCCTTCCGGCAGAAAGCCGCATCCTTCGACGAGCGGGGCAAGTTTGCTGGCCGTGTCTACGCCATTGAGCACAAGTTTGCAGAGGAGCTGACCCGTATCAAGCGGACGGTCTCCAAGCAGCAGCTGCGGCGCTCCCAGGAGCTGTGCAAAGCCGGGCTGCCCCCGGCACCCTCGCCCCCAGCAGCCAGTNCCCCCGCGCCCCCCGCACCCCCTCCTCACAGGGCACCAGTGGGCGCAAGGCGCTGCTGCCGAAGACCTTCCCACCGGCGGAGAGCACGCACGTCATCCAGCACCTGGCACTTTCCAGCGTGGCGCTGGTGGGACACGACGGGGAGCCGGAGCCAGGGGGGCAGCGTGGGAGGAAAGCCCTGGCGCGGGGCAGCGCAGCGGCTGGTCAGGCCACCGAGGCGGAGGATGCGGGCGCCAGGAAGGGTCTGCAGCAAGAAGGCACCGGGGAAGTAAAGAAGAAGGAACAGTGGCCATTAGCACAAGCCACCCCACAGGGACGGGCGGCCCTTTCGCAGGCGGGTCCCACCGAAGGCAGCCCGTGCCCGGATGGGGGCCCTGCCAGTGGAGCCCGTGCCCCTGGGGTGGTGAGCGAAGCCCTGGCTGCCCGGCTGGCTGTGCCCCAGGGGCTGTACCGGCGGCCGGAGGCACCCGTGGAGCGGTTCCTGCCCTGGGCGAAGCCAGGGATGGAGCAGGAGGCTCGTCTGGAGAGGAGCTGGGCTGGGCAGCACAGCATGGGCAGGGAGGTGGAGAGAAGGCAGATGAAAGTGTCGGAGAAGAAAGAGAGTGGCCGGATGGCTCAAGAAGGCAGGAGCACACGGAGCAAGGGGAAGGGGCGCCGAGCCAGGCCCACCTCTCCAGAGCTAGGTAGGGGCAGGGCTTTCTGCCCCTCTGCGGGCACAGAGCTGGCCCAGCCATTCCCTGAGCGGGGTGGGGGTGCCCCAGCCTGCCCCTGGGAGGTGTGGGGAGCCCAGGGGAGCAGAGAGCACAGGGGTGGGGCGAGAGAACATAGCTCTGGAGGCTGGGGATGTTGGCACCAACCAGTGCCATAAGATAGACCAGCCAGGGTACCAGTTTGCTGGGCCTTGAGGTCATGATGCTTGTTGATGTCTCTGTCCCTCCTGCCTGGCACGGGAAGGGCGCAGGGTGCTGACCTCTGGCACCCAGCTCTGGGCTGGTCCAGCCCCCTGGGGCACAGGGTACCCGTTGCAGCTTGTCCCGGCTGGACCGTGCTCAGTGCTCCAGGCAGGGCGTGCAGCCCAAGCATCCTCAGGGGATGCTGTGGTGGCTTGGCTGGGGGAGAGGTGCCCTGCCCATCCCAGCATGCAGGAGCGAGACTAGACTGCATTTGGGCCGGGAGCTCTGTCCAGGCTCCACTCTGGCTGGAGCAGTGCCAGGCCCGTGTGCCCGAGGCTCCTGGCGCAGCCCCAGGACCTTTGTCTGTGTGCTGGGGCCATGGGAGGGGAGGGAGCTGGGAGGCCGATGCTCATGTGGCGGGGCAGAGCAGCGAGCACCCCATGGAGAGCTGGGGCGAGCTCGGAGCGGGGGCTGTGATGGGCTGTACAACCTTCCTCCTTCCACACTGTGCTGTCACCTCATCCCTTATGCTGAACAGTGATGTACAGCAGGCTGTATGCTCCCTGCCTCATCCCACTGCAGGCACTGTGCCATGGTGGCCCCTGATGTGGCCCTTTCCCCCGTTGCAAGGCTCAGGGACCTGCTAATGGCCCAGCGAGGGTGTGGGGCACACGGTGGCAGGGGCGGGCGGAGGGTTGCGAGGCCCCTGCTGTGCCTGCATGCAGCCCGGTGCAGCACAGGACCCGTTCGCTCCATCCCACTGACAGCCACGGGGTCCATCTCTCCCTGTCCAGAGTCCTCTGATGACTCCTACGTCTCAGCGGGTGAAGATCCCCTGGAAGCCCCCATCTTTGAGATCCCCATCCAGGACATGGCAGTGGCCGTGGGGGCAGAGGTGCTGCTCAGGTGCATTGTCACAGCCAACCCCCAGCCAGAAGGTAAGTGACTGTGGGCTGGGGTCGGGGGTGCAAGTGCGGCAGGGGGGCTCTCTGCATCTCCACATCCCACCGGCTGGGCTGTCCCTTGGGGCCACCCGAGCTGCACGGAGTGGGACACGCAGCCCTGAGCTGGGTGTCTCAGGGAGGTGCTGTGCCCACCCCGGCAGCACCCCTTTCGCCCTGCCTCCCCCCCAGGCAGCAGTGAAGTGCTCGGGCACCGCCTGGCAGGGCAGGGTGCAGAGGGCAGGGTGTCTGCCGTTCCCCTGTGCTGGGCTGGGCCTTTGGGCGAGTGGGAGAAGGGCCGCCGAGCACTGGGTGGGCTGGGACGGGGGATGCTCTGGGCTGCTGTTGGGACAGCTCAGGTGGTCCCCCGGGAGCAGAGCCCCCGTGCCCGGCTCAGGGCTGCCAGGCTCCGGGCTGTAGCCAGGAGGTGGGCAGGGGCAGCGGCGCAGCCGGAGCCGGTACCGGCCGGCAGAGCGGGGCAGAAGCAAAGCGGCTTTGATTCCCAACTCCAGCCTCCACTGGAGGGCAGGAGGATGCCAGGAACCAGACAGGGGCCAGCCCTGCTCTCTCCGTCAGGGGCCCTGGGAACCCGGGGCTGCTCCCCATGGCAAAGGGGTCCCCAGGCCAGGCAGGGGAGCGTCTGCCCTCACCGGGACCCTGCACAGACCCCCGGGGGAGCTTGGGCTCTCCTGCCCACGAGTGACCCTCGCCTCTGCCGGCAGTGTCCTGGAGGAAAGACGGGGTCCCGCTGCGGAGCAGCACGACGCGGCCCATCAAGGCAGAGGGCGAGCGTCATACCCTGCTGGTCAGGAGCGCCCGGGTAGCCGACGCTGGCCTCTACACCGTCACCGCGGCCAACGAGGTTGGGGCGACCTGCTGCAGTGCCATCCTCAGCGTGCGGCCCGGTGAGTGCCGGCGGCCGGGCAGTGGGAGCGTGGCCGGCGGTGGGAGGGCCGGCACGGTGGCAGGCTGGCTGCCAGCTCGGCCGCTGCTGTCACTGGGAAGAAACCGGCTTCCTTACCCTACAAGGCTCTGTCTGAACCAAAGCGGCTGACGTGCTCCTTGCAAGCGCGGCGGGATCCTGCCCTGTGGGGGGAGCGGGGTCAGGCTGTGAGCATCCCCCGGTACCCAGCAAGCAGCTCAGTGTCCGGCCTCCCCCACACCTCCCTTGTGCCCCGCTAGCCGTGGGGATACGCCAGCCTGCCCTCCGTCCTGCAAACCTTGGGGATACCCCTGCCTGCCCTCCGACCTGCGAATTGTGGGGATACCCCTGCTCCCCAGCCTGGTAGCCGGGG
>VZTV01092894.1:267-25053 GCA_013400875.1 Anhinga rufa | reverse complement strand
GACAATAAATTCAGTTTTGGTATGGCTTTTAATGTGGCAGAGGTTCAGGGTGCAATTGCACTATTGTCGCGCAAATGCTTAGCAAGAGACAGTCCATGCCCTAAGTAGTTTGTCTTAATGCACGTATTCTGCTGCGGCTAGCCACTGTGTGTGCTAGCAAGCAGGTAACCAGAATGGCTACTCAGGTTTACAACTATGAGTTGTGATATGTTATTTCATGCAGCAGAATTCTGTTGCATTATCAGAAATAAATTTTTCAGAGAGAGAGTTTGGGGTCAAGAAGTAGCAGTGGAAAAAGTCTGGGCCAGTCTTTGGGAATGTGTGAATTTGAAAATGAACCTGAAAGAGTTCGACTTGATTAACTTTCTCCTAAGGAATATATTTTTACTGCCTCCTGTTATTAGGAAGCATTTTGCTGTTTGATATTTGTGTTTTATTGTTGATTTATGCAAACGTGAACTATTCTAAAATATTGTGCTTTTGAAACAGGAGTTCTTGTTCTGCTGTTTTGTTTTTGCTGTTTTCTGTTGATTGTCTTTGTGGTAGTGAAAACATGATGGTAAGATTATTTCAGGGAGTTATGGCTTTGTTTTGCTTTCTTACATTGTCAAGCAAGGCAGCAAGCTGTCTGTAAAGCTGAAAGCTTTTCTCTGATGTGCACCTGGAAATACTGCAAGAGGAATGTGAAAAAATGGAATAATTTAAACGTTTTTCAATCTGCTACAGTATGAAAGTTCCTCTTTTAAGAAAGCAGACTTTAAATTGAGCAAGCTTTTCAGTTAAATTTTGGCTTCATTATTCTTTTTATGGTGTTATACTCTTGAGTATAACCTATATTTGTTTCTTTCTGTCTGATTTGTAAGAAAAGTTTTTCTGGTGAACAGAGCGCAACAAATAGTGATTCACTAAGATGCGAAGAATGTATGTTGAAGAATGTATATTTATGTATGTTTAGAGGTTGTTTTAAGATCAGCACTGAAGGCTCAACAAGTTCCTCGAAGTGAAAATGTTTTTAGTTACAGTAATATAAATGTGATCAACTCATGTTCTTGATTAAGGGCCTGCTAATTCTCTCCCAAATGGTCAAAATTTGTAGTTTTCCGTCTTTTATGTGGTTTCTGCAGGGTCTACTGAAGTGCAATATTGTACTATAGTTCAGCTTTGAAATACATTTGGCTTAAGGATAGTAACTAGCTAAGGAAGAGTTTCATGGTTTCTAATTTAGACATAAATAAAAATTAGAAAAATCAATTAAAGCAGATCATTATGTTTAGCTAATCTGTGCAACTATTGCTCTTCCCACTTTTTCTTTCTATCTTCCCTCAATTTATTTTCAGACTATTTTTTTCTCAATGTTGAATTTTATCTTAAATCGATGTGGTAAGCTTTTTGGAATAGCTTGTGTCATGCCAGGTACAATTCCTAACACTGCCAGTTCTGGGCTAGTCAGACATCTCTAGTAACTCCTTCACTGAAAATAGAAATGGTTGGATTTTGTTCTTTTTTACTGTTATTACAAATATCATAACATCGGCACATTAAACCAGCACTTCATTTCCTCTGCATTGTTTATCTTTTATCCGCTAGTTCTTGACCTCTCTTCTGCAATGAAAACCTGCTGAAGCCGCCTTCTTTTTAATACAACATTTTTAATGAAAATGCATGATTTAAAGGTCTTTGTAGAGAGGCGGTCGAGAAACTAATTTTTAATGCTGTATCTGTGATCTGAAGATATGAACCAATGAAACCTCTGAACACCTGTGACCTGGCTGACATGTACAGTTTTTATTTCTCCTGAGTTCTGTTACCACATGTTTACAGAGGAAGCAGCATATTCATTCTTTCTTTTGTGTGGATCAAGGCTTAGTTCTTGGTTTTCCATCCTGATAGTTGTGTTTCCCCTCCCAACAGTTTCTTGTTCATTTTACTATCTTCATTTTCCTTTGTAACTAGAAAAAAAAAAAAACAACTAATAAAGGAAAATGTATTACATTGCTGTTTTGCTTCTCATAAAATATTTTCTGTCTTCCTTACTTGGAAATGTTATTGCCAAAGGGTAGATAAGATACAAAGTAAGTTCCCCTCTCTGTGCCAGAACTGCTTCTCTTGTATCATTACAATTTTTGTGGAAAAACTGGATATTACAGACCACAGTTTGAACAATGTGTGTGTTTTTCTTTGCAGTCATTATATTACTTATTAGTCATGTGCTACAGTTTACATTAACTGACATTTCCATAAACGAGATTGAGAAGTGACTTCTATGGAAGTCACTAAGTCTGTGACTGGTGCTTTCTATGTAACTTAATAGCCAGCATGAAATCTTCTGAAATGGAAACTTAGTATAGATATACTTAAAGCAGCTAACTTATATGCATGAAAATACATTAATAACTTGGAGGTATCTGTTCAAAAATGGAACCCCCAGAGCAAAAACTAAACAGATACAATTTCTGCTCCCGAGTGGGTTTGTTTTGTTCTTTTAGTCAGGTCATGTATCTGCACTGACAGTTTCTGTGATTCCTCTAGCCAGCTTTGTCCTTTCCATTGGCCTTTTGCCCTCAGCCTAATCTGTGGACTGTGTATCTGTGGACTTTTTCTCAAAGGACAGTGATTTTAATGATCTGCAGATAATCTGACATATGGATTATAAGCATGCAGATAAAAGGCTTGTTGTGCATTTGCCTTATCACCCTTTATTTATTTATTTATTTATTCATCCTTCCCCTCCTTTGGCTGTCCCTTTCATTCCCTTTGCAACATATGTCCCGTATTACGAGGAAATACAGTCCTGTTAATTGCCTGATACCAGTGTAAGTTGAGATTCTGTTCCTATCCCTGCAGCTGAACTCAGATCTTTGAAAAATTACCCATGTTCCAAGTTTCTACTGAGAACAGCACTGACGTGCGGGTGCAACTCCTGAGTCTTAATGAGTGCAAACACATTACTGTTGGGTCAGATCAGGAAAGCCCTTTGGAAATGTGTATCCCAGTCATCCCTGCTTTCACAGTGCTTTGGTTTGCACTGCTGGGTGATCTTGTAGCATGCAAAGTGGATTTCCTTTGGGTGATACCGAACAGAGCTGTGTTACAGTGGTGCATTTAGTGGTGCACCTTAGTCCTCCAGGTGCTAAGGGGTGTTGGTTCACATATCACGCTGCTGCTAATGCAACATAAAACCCCTGAAATGTGGATTGTATGGGTGTCTAGTTCTTAGCACTGTTTTCTTCTACAAATCTATTCCTGTTAGAACATTACTTGATAACATAGACATATTGGTTAGGCTTTCAGCAATTGTTTTCTGTGCAGGGAAGGGGATGTGTTGTCTCTGAGCATCATTGCTGTTTGGAAAGGTCAATAGGACATCTTTGTCAGAAGAGGGAAGATACATGTATTCATGTTGGTGCGGATTCTCTGTTACTACAATCATAGGCATCACAAAAAAAATAAATATATTAAATAGATGCCCAATAAACAATTCACTAAATACATAATTCACTCAACATAGAACATGACAGAGAAATAGAAATCAAACAGAGAAATATGCTGTTGTACTTTTGTTCTTCTAGAAAACTTCCATTTGTGCTCATTAAAACTGGAACATAATTAAATCTTATCTTGCAGCAAAAGGGGTGGTTTTTTTGTCTTACATTTCAAGGGCAAACCCATCTTCACCCTTCCCACACTTCTAACACGTTAAGTTTTGTTTTGTTTACTTGAATCAGTTAGATATCCCAGCATTGTGTTCCAGTTAAAAGAAACTGACTGTTCCAGTGCCCTGGATGTAATTCTGTGAAACTCTTCTAATTAAAGATGTGGGAGTGATAGCTCATTCTGAGTTGACAGATAAACCAGTTTGAGTCCTGGGTAAGATAAAGTTTGGCATATTCTTTATTTTCCCTCTGCTTTTGTGTAATACTGCACATCAGCTGCTGATACGCAGCCACATATGGTGTTAATTTTATACAAGATTTTTGTGGCTGTGAGTGACTTATACTGTGAGCAGAATTTAATGAAATGTTGGAAAGTAAGTTGCAGAAAGATGAAGAAAACATATTTCCCTGTTGGGATGCATTGATAACTATTTATTTTATGTTTGTTTTTATGGGTTGTTTCTCTTTACGGTGAAAGGTAAAAATAATAAGGTACAAAAAAAATATTTAATGAATATTTTAGGCTCAGTTCCTCAGCTTTTACATCTGCAGTAGAAAGCATGAAAATCTAGAGTGAAGGACTCTCTTGTGTATAGTTAATAGCAGGAACTACCCTTTTAAGTGTTTTTAAATTCTTGTAGATGCTGAACATTATAATTCTGATTTCAGCAATGCTTGTTGAAGATTTGTAGAGGCTGGGAGTGCTTAGGAGCTGGTAATCGGCTGTTAATTTTTCAGTTGCAGCTATTTATGAACACTGCCTTACACAAATGTGATTCTTAACAGTTACCTTGTAAGTCAGGCAACTGAGCACGTGCGTACGTATCTTTCTGTGGATTTCATTGTCATTTACTCTGATATCTTAATTGTTGTTTGATTTACATGAAGTTTTTTGGTTCCTTTCTGCAATTATATAACTTAGACTGTAAGGTACTGCAGCCACGTAGGCCTTTTTTCACTATATCTTCTAGTGACTTCATGTAGATTTTTGAAATAGCTTTACTGTCTTTATTAATTAAAATCTTTTAATCAAATGAGCTTTATCAGAAGTCTGGAATATGTCCCTATTAATGTAGAAGTTTACTGGAATTACTATTTTTGTCTGTGCTGTATTGTTTACAAAATGTCTTGTTTTTTTCAAAATTTAGTTAGACCGATACAGAAACACACTTTTTGAACTAAAAATGCAAGCTTGTCCAGAAACACCAAAAATATAGTCATTGTTACTCTCTTAATTTGCTACTTTTCTAGTTTTTAAAATGAAGCTGCAACATTCTAATTAATATTTGTCGTTATATGATGGCCAGTCAAGATTTATAAAAACTTTGCTCTTCATTTACAGTCACATCTATAGATTTTGACACCATCAGAAGTGTCTGTGGATGGACAATGATCAACATAAATAGCTTGTATGACACATTCAAGGCTTTATTTCCCTGTGTAATAATTGTCAAGTTGTTTTCTTTTTTCTTTTTTGCTAAGAAAATAGCCCATATTCAGAAAAAATGTAATTTTTAATTAGTTGTAGCCATTGCCCCTTTTTCCTTTAGCTTCAGTCAAAAGAATTGTGTAAAGCTATTAATATTGTATACATTGCAAACATTTGCATATAAATAAATGAAGCTTGTAATTGCTTTTGGGATTTGCAGTTTTTATTCTGGAGAAAAACTTTATGAAGGGTATGTTTCTGAAAATTAGATTTTTTTTCCCTTCCAAATGATCCTTAAAATGATAGTGTAATGAATATTGGTACCAGTTTAATGAACCACTTTCAAATTTCAAATCTACAAGAATCAGATGTTTAGAAATCGGGGTTCTGTCTGCTTGGGTTTCAAAACCACCAATAATGTGCATGAGTGTGTCTACTTAGTATATGTTAGAAAAAGATGAGTGACTTAAAAAAGTGGATCAGATACTGTCCTTCCTTATTTTATTATGAAATATGGGAAAAGTACATATTACAAGGTACAGACTGAAGATAGAAATTCTCATTTTTAAGAGTGTTGAACTTTATTCCCAATGTTACTCACTTTCCAAAGCACAGATAATTTCACTCTTCACTTAAGTTTAAAATTAATAGCATTTTTAACTTCTCTGGAATGTGTGCTAAATGTGTTATTTTAGTTCCTCAGTAAACAAAACATTCATGTTCGAGGATGAGTTGGAAGAATATGGTCACTGGTCCCAGCCAGCACGGGTTCATGAGGGGAATGTCCTGCCTAACAAATTTCATTTCCTTCTATGACAAGGTCACCCACCTAGTTGATCATGGGAAGCCAGTTGATGTGACCTTTTTGAATTTCAGTAAAGCTTTTGATACTGTCTCTCACAGTCTCCTCCTGGACAAAAAGTCCAGCATAAAGCTGGATAAACACGTAATGCAATGGGTGAGCAATTAGCTGATGGATTGGGCTTAAAGGGCCATAGAAAATGGGGTGATATCGGGCTGGCAGCCAGTCACTAGTGGGGTTCCGCAGGGATCCATCTTGGGGCTGACACTCTTTAATATCTTTGTTAATGACTTGGATGCAGGACTTGAAAGAATACTAATGAAGTTTGCTGATGACACAAAACTGGGAGGAGCTGTTGACACTCTCAAGGGCAGAGGGGCCCTGCAGAGGGATCTGGACAGACTGGAGAGCTGGGCAATCACCAACTGTATGAAGCTTAACAAGGGCAAGTGCTGGATTCTGCACCTGGGGCACGGCAACCCTTGCTGTACAGACAGACTGGGGAACGAGAGCCAGGAGAGCAGCTCGGCAGGGAGGGACCTGGGGGTGCTGGCCAACGGCAAGTTGAACATGAGCCAACAGCGTGCCCTGGCAGCCAAGAAGGCCAGCCGTGCCCTGGGGTGCATCAAGCGCTGCGATGCAGCCGGGCGAGGGAGGGGATGGTCCCGCTCTGCTCCGCGCTGGGGCGGCCTCACCTCGAGCGCTGGGTGCAGTGTTGGGCACCACAGTACATTAAGGATATAAAGCTGCTGGAGAGTGTCCAGAGGAGGGCACGGAGTTGGTGAAGGGTTTAGAGGAGAAACCGTACGAGGAGCAGATAAAGTCCCTTGGTTTGTTCAGCCTGGAGGAGAGGAGGCTGAGGGCAGAGCTCATGGCGGGCTGCAGCTTCCTCACAAGGGGAGGAGGAAGGGCAGGCGCTGATCTCTTCTCTCTGGTGACCAAGGACAGGACCCGAGGGAATGGCAGGAAGATGTGCCAGGGGAGGGTTAGGTTGGAGATTAGGAAAAGGCTCTTCCCCCAGAGGGTGGTGGAGCACTGGAACAGGCTCCCCAGGGAGGCAGTCACGGCACCCAGCCTGGTGATGTTCAAGAAGCACTTGGCCAAGGCCCTCAGAGCCACGGTGTGAATTTGGGGCTGTCCTGTGCAGGGACAGGAGTTGGGCTTGATGGTCCATGTGGGTCCCTTTCAGCTCAGGACATTCTGTGATTCTATGAATAGTTTATTATCTTCCTTCAACTTCTAGTCTGTATTAGGTTTTTATTTTGTTTTTTTACAAACCAGGACTTCAGCCAGAATCCACTTCAAGGTATTGTTGTCCTCATTGGTCATTAATATTAAAAAAAAAAAGGTGAATCTTTCTGTTCTGGCAAAGGGTGCAGAAAGAAGCCTTATCTTATGGAAAGCTATTGTGTATGTTAGTGTTTTAGTGGGTTGATTTTTAAAAGTGTCTTTGTTTCCTAAGACGTTATTGTTAGTAGTCATGACCTGCATTCTTATCGCTTTTCTCTGCAGATAAGCTGAAAGTAACTTTTGGAAAGTGCAAAATGATCTCCCTCATAATTGCTTTTGCTTGCTAGAGTATGTCTCTGCAGTGTTGTTTTTCTGCTGCTGTGTCCCACTGCCTGCATTTCCACAGCATCTTCTGATTCTCTGGGCAAAGAAGTGTAAACTAGTGCCTGTTCTCTGGTACCTGTTACCTGAACTAGTTTTCTATTTTTTGCACACAAGCTTTGATCCACAGAGAATTTTTGTGTGTCTGAAGATGATGACATCCTGCTAGTTGATGACAGGTTCTGGGCATCTCAATTTTCTCCTATTCCAAAATTGTATAAAATAAATTTATTTCAGCCTAACAATTCCCTGAATTTGTTTGACTTATAAGAATTGTTAAAAAATAATTGTTACAATAAATACAGAAATAGACTAATGCAACAGAATTCACTCTAAGGGTATATATGTTTTTTCCAACTTTTTCCAGCATGGCAGGTTAGTTGATTGAATTTCTGACATGCCCTAAAATTAGTCAGATTTTGGATTGCTCTTACCTTGTTTGCTAACTTTTACTTCAAATGAATTAAATTTGAGAGCATTCCAAGTATGTCAGTTTTATATCTTCCTTTCCTGTCATCAGCTTTTACAAATTACATCTGTTGGATATATTTTTATAAAATGGAACTTCTCTGTTAATACAAGCGGATGCAAACACAGTAGAAAGCAATAGGTACACTCCGTGCGTGGGTATTTTTCGGTTCTTCTGTATCTGTATAGACCCATTGAGACCAATGTCACAAGATTGCCAAAAGAAGGGAGAAAACCCTAATTTTGTTCTGTTTCAAATATTTTGATGCCTAGATATTGCTCAGAATTCTTTTTGATGTTATTGTGTGAGCCTTTAAAATGCAGTAAAGGCTCAATAAATCTAGCTCTGCATCTTACTTAAACTGTTTTTGTGGTGTCTCCGTTGCATGTCTCCATTCGTTTGTCCATGACAAACGAACACAACTGTTACAACTGTCTGAAGACCCTGGGGAATAAAAGTGCATTTTGTTAAATATGAAAACTTATTAAAATTCCATTCTTATCCCAGCATATCAGTGGGCAAAAAGGTGGTGTTTTTCATGGTAATTTTATTTCTTTGTGGTGCTATTTGTTTGTCTAAATCTGACCTATATGTTGGTACAAACAGTATGGGTTCTTTAGTGTTAGTTTCTGAATTGCCTATGGAGTAATATCCCTGATTTACCTCTAAAAAGGAGCATTGAAAAACAGCGTAATTGCTGAAGAGGGTTTTAAAGTGCAAGTGGTGGATATGTTTTATACATTTTTCTTAGAAGTGGTATTATTTCCTAAGAGATCGTACAGTCATTATGCCAACTGCACAGCATGCCAGTGCATTAGATGATTTTACGCTCTGGTGTTCTGTGTGCTATTGTCAGTTCTCTCACCAAGTAGTACTTTAAAGTGTTTTGTTCTGCCTTAGATATCCAGGTGTCCTGATAAATCCTGTAGGCTGTAAAACTGATTCCTGCCCTTGTTTGACATATGTGTAGAAGTCAGCAAAGCTTCTATCTAAGATTTCTGCAAAACTGAAGTCTTGTGTCAGCTTCCTGGTGCTGTATAACGGCGAACAGCTTAGTTGTCATGTTTGTATAAAGTTCTGTTCATTTAATTAAGCTTGAGCTTGGGTTTCTTTGAACGCTTTGCAAACCCAGAATTATGTTGTGTATTACTAAATCTGGTACAAGGCCAAGTGTCACTTTTATTTTCAAATATAAGTACATTATATTACAAATATTAAGGCTTATATTTTATTAATAATTTGTATGTGCTGCATCATCATTTTGTGGCAGCAAATGTTTTATATAGTTTCTATGGGTTTGGATACTTGACAAGAAGTATCCTGAAGACCAGGTTCATTAGTTTCAGGGCTACTCCTGAAAGTCCATCAAACAGGATATCCATGGAAGCCTAGGACTGCTGTAGTATCTGGGACAGAGCAGATAAGCTTGCCGTTGACTTTTGCTCAACAAGCCTTGTCCTAGTCCAGGTTTCTTTTTTATAATAGAAAATGTAATGAGAACACTGAAAGTATTTGATAATGGAGCCATTTCTATATTGGGAAGAGAGAGGACAAACCTTTGTCACCCTTGCATCCTTTTCCTGGTTTCTGTAGGTCTTTGACTTCAGATTCTTTTGTTTCCTGCCTGTGCCTTAAACTCCCTCTGGGTCCGTGTTGTACTCATTGTGCACATTTATAATCATATGCTGCAACTACAGCTCCAGTTTTTAAACAACCCAGTCACCATAATGGGCATATAAAATCTCAAGGCTTTTTACTGCTACTGTCATCTTAAGTGCTTTTGAATCCTGATAACGGAACAATAAAATATGGTTGGTTAGGTTAATGTGACTGACAGTGACTGAGACTTCATGTTAGAAGATATTGAGTGAACAAATTTGTTTGCAAGGCCATGAATTTATGGACACATAATAATTTTGGAGTATTGATTGTTTAAGTAAATGTGTAGCTGAAGATTGATGAAGGGAATAAAAGACTTCAGCATATATCATTAATGTATTAGGGAGGTCTAATTGGGTTTATGCAGGTTTTTATAATAAGCTTTCTGCAAAAAGCATTGATAAATATTCTCAGTAAATTTTAATGAAGTCCTAAACACTATGCATGGAGCTTATTTTGTAATTTAAATCAATACATTAGAAAGAGTACTAACTGTAGAACTTAGTGTGGAATTAAATTTTTAATAAATCTTGCTCTTTTTTGGCTTTTATTCAACTTATGTAAATATTGACCTTTGAATTTTACCATTGCCTATGTTTTATTGAGCCCTGCTTTGAAAGGGGGGGGATGGGTGTGGTATTGTCTTTAAGCTTTTGTTGTAATAATTAAAAGGCCAGTGTCAGACATATGGATCATTTGACATTTAACATGGCAAAATGAAAAGCAAATTGGTGATAAAATCAGTAGGGTTAATTTTAGAACCATCAAATGTGAAATGTGGAGAATGGAGAGTAGGCTGGCAGGCAGGTAGCATAACTGATGCATTTCCAGAACTTCCAGAACACGGTTCATATCAGTTCTGTAGCCAGGGGTACTCTTTGTAAGAGTGTAGGATTGTATCCATGTCAAGCTAATAAATGTTCTTAATATTTTAAAGCCTGGATCTTGCAAGCTGCTTTGTATGAATGGATCAGTATCATGATCGATGAACATCTATCTGTTACATTGTTCTATAAGGAACAACTGTTGGGATCTGACCTTAATCTGTAGTTAATAGTATAGGCTTTAATACTTATTTTTATTCCTCTGAATAACTGAAGCCTCATATTATGCAGAATATTCTGCATTAATATTTGGTAAAGTGAGATGCCCTTGATACAGAAGGTTTAGTAACCTGGAGGGGCACTGGGTATGCTGACACGTGCACATATTACACTATCACTTTCCATATGTATTTTTTTAAGTGGAAATTATTTGCTTAAGCTCGGTATTGAAATATCAATTTAATAGCATGATAATATCTCTTAAAATTTTGCATAAAAATATTCTGTCATATAAATAGTTTATATAATTTAAAATATGCTCATTAAGGCCGTATGTAGGGACAGAGCTGTAAACGCCACCTGAAACATTCATTGAATATAATATATACCTCATCAGGAGAGAGTGGCCAACTTACAGACCATACAAAAATTTTCTCATTATACACACATCTCTCATAACAGTAATTAAGAAGCAGTAGTAAGAAGATTCAGCCCTTACTACCTAGGTAACTCAGAGAACGGCTTCATCCCCTGAGCATTTATAATGCATAGATACACTGTGTGAAATAATTTGGATGATTTTGCTATGCTACACAGTGTTGATCCTGTTAGGAAAAGCCTACAGCGCTCTATATTTCTCAGCAAATAGGTTTCTGCTAGGCTTAATGATATGGAGATGATTCTTTGTTTCCATTTCCTCCCTTCTTATTTTAGAATTTAGCTATCAATGGAGCCAAATATGATATACTTAAAACTTGTTCTCAGCAGATATGTATGTAAGTGATGAGGACTTAACTTTCCTGTTGTGTGCGAGGAAAGCTCAGGCAATGGCTCTGGGTATGTGTGTTATGGTAGGAGAAACTTGCTCCTTGAACCAATTTCTGTCTGCAGTTACTGTGGAGTTTTAGGGTGCCAGAGTCCTTCCATTCAGGTTATTTTCCTGTACACAGTTAATTAAATTAAGAGGATGCCAGAAATTGAATGGGTGATGGGAAAGAGAATGGTCTTGCCTGAGAAAATGATCAAGAGGTATTTTCTGTTGTGCTATTTGTAATATTGATAAGAAAAAGTGGTTGGGTTTTGGTGTTGTGTTTTTTTTCTCCCCTGTTGCAGCCTATTTTGAAAAAATAGAACCTTTAATTCTAGCTCTTGTTGCATGGGCAAATTGTTTTCAAGCCTCAACCTAGGGATAAATAGAGTAATTTATTCTTCTGTGGTATCTCCTTCTGCAGTTAGAAATTAATTCTGACCTGATGGTGAGATGCAGGGTAACAGATGCAATCTTTGGATCAACCAGCTACAGCTTTTGTGTTAACTAGTCATCAGGAAATATCACTAAATTACTGGAGTACAAAACGCATCTGTTGGAAATATGTTTAAGTCTTTTGTGAAATAGGATGGGAAAAACATTACTAGGGTGGGGAGTGTCTTTAGAAACAGCTGTGCTAAACAACAAAGTGTGGACCATGTGAATGAGCTCTCTTCAGAAATCCGAGCAGACGTAGTTGGGGTTGGGTTCATGTGGCTCCTCTCCAACTGTTTTGTTTCTCTGACTATTGCATAAGTGAGTTCTGTAGTTTGTTCGGGTTTTCTGTGAGTTTGAAATCTGCCTGTGTGGAACTCGGTGGGCAGTAGCCTAAATGCATGTGTGGCTTTCCAAGAGTTAAAGCTTACAGGTTCTAGTTGCTTATAGTCCCAGATATAGTCTCGACTTCACTAAGTATGTTGTCATCTTATTTTTGAAGGAATGCTGTCTTAATATTTGCATTCAGAAGGAAAGGATTAAGACTACGAATCAACCCTTTAACATTTGCTTAGCCCTCAACTTTGATATTTTATTAATTTGTTTTAATGGCATAATCCATGTTGCCATGAGGATGCTTTTCAAGGCCACATGTCTGCTCTTAGAAATTGATGTCCTACTGTGTTTTATAACAGCATGTCCTAATTCTGAAGTTGCCTCTCATGTAGCCCTGATGCAAGTGCTCCCAGCCTTTTCCCTTCCTCACCATCTCACGCTGTCTCTGCACAAGTGCCACAAGCCTCACTTATCTGTCCTTAAAAGCATAGTGGCAATTACAGCACCAGAGCTTTGCACAGCATTGATGTGGCACTTGAAGTGGAAGCCCTGAAGGAGGATAATGAGTTCTGTATTACTTGTTAATACAGGATAAAACGTCAGTTTCTTTCAGCACTCCTGGTAATGGATCCTTCAAAGATTTCAGACCAAAAATAGAAAAAAATCTTTTTGCTAATGCATATTTTGGACTTTGGCTTTAGGAGAGATAGAACACTGGTTATTATTTAACGTGTAGTTTCTGCAGAACAGTTCTAAAATTAGTGCTGGTTTTAAAAGGTGAATTGCTTTCAAGTCAAGTTGAGATGTGGAAACCTCTCTCTGTATGTCTTATTTATTAAGTTATCTCGTGAGACCAGTTACAGAAAGATTCTGTTGAACAATTTAAAATGTCAAAGTTTTCTCAGCTTCAAAACAGCTGGGTCCAAAATAGTTTTTGTGTTGATGGGAAACTCCTAAGCTTGCTCTAGAAGAATGCACTAAACCAGCGTGTTTTTTAAAAAATTATGCCTGTTGTCCCCAGATTGGCTTAATGAAAAGAGCCATTTGTGAAGATGGTGTTTTGTTTTAGGGCTAAGAAGTGTATATGCTGTCTCCTGGGAAAATAACAAGATTCCTGATAACACAACTTTTTACTTACAGATTACTGATATGTTTAAAAGGTAGAAATTTATCAGACATCCAGCTGTTCTAGTTTTGCTTATTACCTGTGTGTGCATACCTTAAAGCTTAGGCTTTCTTTTCGCACATGGACTTACAGATCATAACATGCTTATGGTACTCTGAACTAAAAATGTGTCTTTTTTCTAAATTTTGTCCTTAGACAGTAGCACTCTGCATTTCTGTCCTTGATTTAAGGCTCTCCATATGAATAAAAATGTAATTGCATTGAGTTTCATTTGTGCGTTAGACTAATACTGTCTCCACCTGTAAAACAGTGATATTTCACAGTGCTGAAGTTACACAGATTGTGTCAGAATCAAGGACATGAGATAAATATGTAAGACAGGACTTTTTTTTGTTTTTCATCATTGTTGTACAGTGTCTTGTGCAAAGATGTATTTATGCTTTACAAGAATCCTTGTCCTAAGGAGTTTAAATATTAAAGGGATGAGTCAGTGCAAGAACAGAACAGTGCAATTCAGAGCAGTGGTACAGTAGTCTGTACAGTGTTGCTTCATCAGAGCTTCTCTGCTCGTTATTCTGCAGAGTAAGGTGTGGGTTTTCTTGGCTGGTGGGAAGCTGTGGTTTTTCGAGCAGAATATTATAGCGGAGGTCATTGTCTAGAAGCAGAGTCAGTTAATTTGGGCTTTCAATGAGGAATTATTTTCATAACTTGTTATACGTGAAGAATGAGTATGTTATCTTACTCTTCCATTTAGTTTTCTGATGGGGAAGTGTATTCTCTTCTAAACCTCTTTTGCCTTCTGTAGGACACTATGTGACTCAAGGGTAGTTTAAATGAGAACAAATGTATAATGGATACCTTTCTCAATGGCTGCTCACTCCCGAGTAGTCTGTTCCTAAGATCATCCATTTAGGGGGCATTCATTCAGATCTGTGATGAGTTTCTGTAAACTGCAACAACCCTGCTCGTGCCAGACCCAAGCTTGCCACTGCTCCAGTGTTGTCATTTTATCGTTTGCTTGACAGGTGTGAATTTAAATTCTGATTTCATAGTTAAAAGATTTATTTAGGTTGGAAAGTCAGTGCACTGCTTCCTCTATTTCGTCCATACAAGATTTAACTTAGGAAATCCATGCAGGTCTGAGATTTTTTGCAAATTATTATGGAAACCGATAGTGTTTGCTACCCTGGCTTTGTTAAATGACTGTTTGCATCTGAAAGGTTATGTGTAAGGGCTGAAGAGGCAAACATATATTAAGGGTAGAGTGTGGTTTGTACTATGTTTATGAAATTTAGAATCGTCTTTCTAGACCATGGCACTAGTTTTGGGTCATGATTAACACAGCAAAATTTTGTCCAGTCATACTAACAGAATCTTGTTATCATCGCTGGGCTCTGTTTATAGAGAAGAAATGTTTTAAAAGCTTGTTGCAGATGGTGTTCCATCTTTAAAGAAAATATTAAAATGTGTGACCAGGGTGTCTTCAGAAAAAAAAGGGATGGTGGTGGGATACTGTCACAACCTTTGTGGAATAGACAATGATGCAATAAATCGATGTCTTAGCGATTTTGACTCTGGTGGAAACTTGGTACAGCTGCATCTTAAAAAGCCTGGAAAAGCTATTTATAGTAACTAATTTCTGCAGATAGCAATAAATTCAGCATGCTAGCACTTTGGGATGCTTCCTTATTTGAAGCTGATGGAATGAAACAGAGATGTATTAAAAATACAGCCTATCACATAGCTATAAACCCTCTCAGTTCTAGAAGTACTTGTTCCTATTGACATCACTTCTTTCATCCTGGAACACCTTTTTCATCTTCAGCTCCTTCTCTGACCTCAATCTAAGTCAGACTCTTTCTAGTTTAGCAACTCTCAAGCTGGAGGGAGAGTACCTAACTTATTCTGGAGATGGCAAATGCCTGCATACCAACCTGCTTCCTTGCAGGACTGTGCTGGAGCCTGGAGCAGTGGGACAAGAGTTCAGCCTGAAATGCCCCAGCTTGCCCTACCCTGCCTCTAGAGCCCTGGTAGTTCTAACTTCTGGGGTGAAACTTGTGTGGGCTAATTCTCTTCTCTCCCACCCTGGAAGGGATTTGTGCCTGGCAAGTGTTTACCTGCCCTGAACTTATGCCGTCATGATAGTGTTCATGTGAAAACTTAAGAGAAGGAAATGAAAAACAGGAGGCAGAGAAGGGAGAACAGGAGGAGCCTTGGCAGAGGGCGAGTGCGGTGAGCAGGAGAGCGGGGAGCCTGCCCGGGCATCTTCTCAGGATAGCAGGCAGTGGTTCCTGGAGTGTACGGACAGCTGGGTTCACACTTTGCCACAGGTCATCTGTGTTTTTAGAACACTTTGAATGCCAGCCTTCGAGAAGGGATGTATTCCAAGAAACTGAAACTTCCACAGGATGTTGTTTTGCATGTGTTTGAAAAATTTCAGTTTTATATTTCACCACTTTTTTGCTATTCAGATTTTATTTGAAATGAAGTATTTCCTTCAAGTTCTTGTTGAGTCTTTAGGAAGACCATTATTTTTTAGTTACTCATATTTTATTATTAGCAATAAATGAAATGTAGTTTGTGCTATTTAATTTCATAAAAGCCTCGTATGATAGTACTTGCATCAAAAATGCAATTAGTAAATGGCAAGATCTTTGGCTTCTATTATTTTGCTTTGCCACTAGCAGTCATTTTTACATAAACAAAAATATTTTAGAAATGTATTTTGAAATATTTTTTGATTCTTTAAATGTTATGTGTAGTCATTTAATATTATAATTGGAAATCAATTTATAATGAAATTCCACGTGACCTCCATCTTTTTCCTTACTTTTACTGTTGGCTTCATTTTCTTTTACTACTCCCAACAAATCACACTCTGAACTACAACAGTCAGCTGGTCTGGGCTAAAAATAACCTAGGAACCCCTACCCTGTATATTGTGACATTACAGCCTTTTATTTACGGATATCTTATAAAGAAGAGTAACTTTTATGATATGCAATGTAGGAAAATTCTGGCACTCTTCATGGGGCATTTACTGTATTGGAACATGGTTTAAGTTTAATGTGCCTGAACAGCACTGTGTGTTCTGTTGTTTATCAGAGTAAGGGATTCTGCGGGCAGCCTAGTGCTGTATGATAAGTGCAGTTTAGTTGCCATATGCACTAGATATATCTGAAATACTTTATAGTAATAGAAGACTAATGTGATATGAAAGGACCCCCAAATTTACAAATCCCTTCAAGCCCTACTGCTGACATGCTATTGTTTCCTGTTTTGCAGTGGAGAGCCGAGGCTGGGAGAGGCACCCGCGTGTAAGCACTGCATTTCCTGTGGGGATTGCAGCTTGTGTAGATGCAGCTTGACATTATCGGGTAGTACAGGTATTGGTATCAGCGCAGCTTTGGCAGCACGGCATTCAGCACAAGCTGTAGAACCTGCCTGAGGAGCTGCCTGGCAGCCAGTCTGCGCTGGGCCTTGCTCTGTGGGTTGCTCTGCCAGGGGTACCCAAACGTGCCTGGGGTCTGTCAGGCCTGGATCAGAAAGCATCAGTTCTTAGCACTGCTTATGGTGGTTTGAGCACCGTTGCCCCCAGCCCTCAATTGCCTTGCTTTTATTCCTTTAAGAATAGATAAAAATCTGCAAAATGAGCATTATACTTAGTCTATTTTGTTTCTGTTATTTAAATAAAATACTTTAAAACATTGGGGAGCTGACACTTCAGAGCCATGCCATTTTTAGTTTCTAAGGAGAATTTCTCACTTTCCCCCGTAGAGCACCTCTGCCAAGGGAAACATACTTCATGTTTTAAGTGGTAAGACTGAATATCTTGCATAGGAAGATCTGGAGCAAACCACGCCACCTCCCCCAGACATTAATTATTACTCTTTAGAAATAATTAACTAAGGACTATTGATACTGCCAGCCTCATCTTGGTACCAGATAATCTCTCCTTGGGACTTGGAATGTTTGTTTCTGTGCAGATAGTTCTGAATGAGCGTTAACTGTGTGTGTCATCTTGTACTTCCTCCTCATTAAAAATTTCAGTGGATTATTTTAAGGGGTTACATATGCCATTTATGAAATTATAAAAGGAATTAAAAAGATGATTTAAAACACCTTGTTTCACTCCTGTTGACAATCTCAGAGGTATTGGGTGTTGGAAATAATTATTTGACTGGGCTATACATTCTCTGTGATATACTGTTTGAATACTGCTGCTTGATTTTTTTTTTTCCTCATGGAAATGTTTTCCTTTCTATTTTGTCAGTTATCCTGTAAGTAGGGGTTACTTTAAGAGTGTTATGACAATTAAAGATTTCTTAGCCTGAGTTTAATAGTGATGGTAATAAAAGCTGAAGTTTGCTTTGTTGACCATGTGTAGAATGTTTGGGGGGAAAAAATTTACCTAACAAAAAAGAATCATTTTAAGAAACTGAAAGAAATGTAGTGCTTACACACTGGTGTGAATGAAGCAAATTGGGTTTTATTTCTGTATTGTTATCAGCCTGTTTGTGGAAAAGTTCCCAAGGATTTTTGTTGTTGTTGTCTTAGTTACTTGCATAAGCTTAGGTGCAAGGTAGTTAAATTCGTAACTAAGTACTGCGGAAGCTCACTATGTCTTAAATTTTTCAGAAATTTCATACAAAATACTCATTTATACTAGATAATAATCTATGTTTGGGTAGAATATTCCACAACTGATTTTTTTTATTCTGTGCTCAAATCTAGGGAATAAACTCACCAGTTGTCTTTGAAATTAAATTGGTTAAACTAAGTGCTGTCATCTCTCATCTTTTTTTAATCTTTCAGAGCTTACTTAGATTCAAGTTATTGTGTAATTATAGCATTTAAGACTGAAATAATATTCGTTTGAAATCATGATGTAATCAAGCTTGAGTCACATCAGAAGAAACTTCCACAATTTTCCCCAAATATTGTAGTTTTTAATATTCTGAAATGAATCAATTTTTTTCTAGATTCTCTGGTTTAATTTTAGATAACACCAAAACCTTAAAATGTTTAGAAGTGAAGATTTCCTTTGTATTTAATTTTGGTGATGAGCCACTGGTTTTGACCCTGTGGAATATTGATCCATTATTTGTATTTATAGAATGTTTGAATATAGATACATTTAGGTTTATATATAAATCTATTTTTAATTGCAACTGTAATTTCTCCTCCTTTGATGCTCTTGCTGGGTGGCCTAAAAGTGATACATTTACAACTTAAATGTAGCAAAATTTTGAAATAAGCGATGCTGAAAATAGCATTCTCCTACTTGAATGCCGTGTGCCAGGGAGGGGAGGTGTATCCCCAGATGCCAGCCAGTTATAATGTGTTTGAGGTACTTTGTTTTCAACCTTTTCATTTCCCAAAAAAATCAGTCTTTTAACTCCTATATAAAAGAAAATTTTATTCTTGCTAAAAATAGCTGTGGTGCTCATCCCCTTGACTGCATTTTGTTGAGTATTAGGTATCTCTCCTGGCTGTTCTGTTTGACGCTTATTTTTAGGGCCTCTATTAATATCTTTAAATATATGATGTAAGAAGACTAAGGCAGTGTTAAATTGGAAAGCGTAATTATTGTCTTTTAGTTTTCACTGTTAAATGTGAGTAGAAATCTATACCAGTGTTTAATACAGGAAATTTTAAACAGGAGAAGCTGAAGTATGTGAAAGTGAAGTATGTGAGTGTGTTTTTGGTATTTAAGAAATCATGAATTTAAATGAGGGGAAGTGTCAGTTTTTGTGACCACTTCCACTATGTGTATATTTTGCAGTATTTGGTAATTTATGTAGGAACCTACATGGTCAAAGTAATAGTTACTTCAGCCAACCAATGTTGATTAACTAAACACCATAAATGGAGAGGTTTCCAACAAATACTCTATATAGTGCTCTCTGCATATGCAGTGTAAAGGTTCTTGTAACTATGGTTATTCTGAGCTGTGTGTCTCCTTGACAGTGTTGCAAAACCTTAAGTCTCTTAGATGATGTGCTCTAGATTTTTCACCAGATTCTGCCATCCTTAAAAAAATAAATATTTAATGGAGAGCTTATTAGCATCTAATTATTTTAAATGAAAGATCTGAAAGTTTTGTTCGTTCTTTTCAGCAATAATTTTAGAATTATAAATTACCTTTCTGATAGTACTACCACTTACTTTTATCCCATACTGCTTGTTTACTGTTTTTGTTGTTATTGTGCTCTGTAACTGTTCGAAGTGGTTGACAGATGCTGAAGATATTTTTTCATTGAGTACTTGAAGACCACTGTTGTACATTTAAAATACAGTCTGTTATTTAGGCACTGATATGCTTTTTATTTCTATCACATACCTTTTTCTTTTTCGCTTACAATGCTGCTAGTGACGTTTTAATCTCAGAAGTACTTATATCATTTGTGGAAATGATCATACATTAATCCGAGGACAAATAAGTATATTTTTGTCATTAAGTTTAGGATGAAAAATGCAGGTCTTCTGACTTCTGGAAGACAGTTGTCCTGGAATAGTTTTCCGAAGAGATTAGCAGGCCAAGGAACCAAGTGATTTTAATATGACCTTCCGAAAAGAATTGTGTCATGGTTGCCAGTAAGAGCTGGATTCAATTACCCTTGGAGGTTCTTTTCAGTCCTCTGTTCCTAATTAAGTAGGATTTTGCTGTATTCAGCTAATAAGTTTTTTTATTGAGCTAGTAAGTGCTCATAATATGAGATAGAAAAAAATTAATTGAAACTAGAATCCTATTATTATAATGTATAGAAGCTGCTATATTAGTGAAAATATAAAATATGATGATACGAAGACTCAAGCATGAGTAAAAAGGCTCTAAGGTTTTTACCAGATTTCATATGTTTTTCCTCCTTACAGGCTGTCACTGTGTCAAAATCTGTTTTGGAGGGTTTTTTATAAGATGCATTTCAGTAATCTTCTTGTAATCCTACAATAAACTGCTTAGTTTGATGGAGAATGTTAGACACTACTGGTAAAATAGTTGGCCCCTGTGAAATCAGTTACATTTTATAACATGCTTTCAAAGGATATGCTCTTAACAGCTGGGTAGCTATCCTTGCATTAACCTAAGCAACCTCTTTTTGAGAAAGGAGGTATGTCCTGGATTAAATTCTTAAAATCAGGCCATTAGGAGCAATACCAGACAATCTGCATGATTTTAGAACATTTACTCTTTTGTGTAAGTTCTGTTTTGTGATAAACCTTTCTTATTTATGTCACTTTATCTTTTCTTTTGTTGTTCTCTTGCCATGTAGACCTTTTCTGGTACAATCGCACTGGTTATTAAGAGAATTTAACAGTCTTGTAGGCAGGTAAGAGCTGCATATATTCATCTCCTTACTGATTTCTTTCAGGTCTTCTAAGCAAAATAAGTACCTTCCTTAATTTGTTGGACACGTTTGGGCATAAATGTGTCTCATGAACTTGTGAAAACCATGTTCAGAGGTGTTGAAAGTCCATGCTTAAAGTTATTTTATATTCATTAGAATACAGCATTCTTTTTAATTTGGCTTTGTTTTCTTGCTGAATTTTTCAGTCCTTTCATTTTCCTGTGCCAAATAGACCTAAAATGAGGATGTCCCTGAGGTATAAAGAAGGGAGTGTTCTCATTTCTAAATGATAGTTGTGGGGTGAGGGAGGAGAGTGGTTGTCTCAAGACTCTCATTTGTGCAAAAAACACAGTTAGGACTGAAACAGTTTGCTAGAGCTGGTTTTCCCCCAATCTTATTTCCTCTGTAACTTGTTTCAAGGAATATTTTTTCTTAAAGAATTCTGTGTTTAGAGAGGTGCAGCCACTCCATCCATTGGATACATTAGAGATGCAATAATAAAACTCTCTGCTGTTTTTAAAATACTCAGATTGCATGGTATTTGAAGAATTGCCGTGTATCTTCTCCTGCACTGAAAGCAAGGTCTCAGGAGGTGGCAACTGAACTACATTGATATAGACTGTTTTCCTAGACTAAGTTTATAAACTGTACACCTTGTGCAGTTAGCTCCAGGCAAGCTATTGCATTTTACTTACGTGCACTAAAGGTGTCTGAAAATAATGCAAAATTTGGCAGTGATTGGTAGTAGAACTACAGCATCACTTGTGATGAGGATGCTTGGGTTCTCCATTGTACAAGTGGGTCTGAATGCTTACAGTGTACTTAAGGTACTTTAGAGAAACTCGGCCTATGTGAGAATTTAACCCTAATTACAGTGTTAAGCCATTGCTTTCAGTACCGGAGGTTGATTCCAAGTTTGACCTAATTTTAGGTTTATAATCCCGATGAGTGAAGTCCTAGAGAATCTCAAACTTTATGTAACCCTGATGTTTGGTTCTGTTTGTGGGACTCCTGGGAATACGCCTGGTGCTTATTATAAGCAGCTTGCCTCCGTATAATGGATAGCTGAGATAAATCTTGCTCCTAGAGTGAGGCTGGTATTGGTGATGACACCAGTGTATGAACAGCTCAGCTAAAAATCCATTTTAATTTCAGGCTCCATTACTGATACAGAGAGAAATCATTATTTGTTAAACAGAAAATAAGAACTGATACATTTTGAACCATTTGTGTTTCAAACCTCAGTCACTGTAATAGAATACAAACATGTTGATTGATCTTTTTTCATTATTTCTTTAGCTGTTTGAAAAATGGCTGGGAAAAATTACTGGACTTACTTTAAAATAAGAAAATGTACTGTAGATAAACACTGCAACATGAGATAGGTGTGGTCAGGAGTGTAGATTTGTTTCATTGTCCAAGCTATGCATGTAGTTGTGTAATCATGGTTGCATTTTGGAGCTTAAAATAATTACTAATCATGAAGTAGTCAGAAAAGTTTAAGTGATCAAAAACAGTTCTTAAAAAGTTTTTAGTGTTCTGCAATCATTATTCCTTGACTGATTGAAGTGGAATATTCTCCAGTTGTTTGACTGCATTGCCTATTCAAAATCCGCCTTATATGCAACCTCGGTGTAGATTTCTCTTCTGATGTTTGATGTTTGACTTTTCTGAGAAACATTAACATACCTTTGGACTCAGCAGGGTTTCTTTGTTTTTTGTTTTTTGTTTGTTAGTTTGTTTTGTTTTGTTTTTTTTTTTTTATTACTGCCATACTTGTTTCATTTGAAAAGCATAGCACTGGCTTTTCAAGCCATTGAGATAAAGTGAAAGCATTTTATCTGAAGTAACTTTTTCATTGTTTGGAACGGATCTTAAATAACAGAATCCAAAATATTTGAATCCAAACACTTTTGGCCTAGCAAAAGTACTTAAAATGGGAGCAGTCTTAATGACCTAAGTACATTTTAGTAAAGCAAGTTACTATCGGGGTCACTGGGTGATGTAACTGATAGCCAGTTTTCCAATATATATCACCTTTTTTTCCTTGAGAGAAGTTTTTTCAGGGGACACCATCCTATCTCTCTTTAAATTTGCTCACTTCTTGTTGACTTCTAGAACAGCTGTGTTTTGTTTTATTCAAATTGCAGTTGTTCATTCGTTGCTGAATTCCTGATACTGAGCTCAAATCTGCAAGATACTGAGCAAATTGATCTGGTATGCGCCTAACAGCAGGCTTATGAAAAGTCCCCCTCTTACATGGAATTCCTTGTATGCTGAGAGTTAGGAACATGTGGAAGTAATTGCACGCAGTCCATGCTGAGCTTCAGGAGATGCATTGCAGTGACTCTGAAGAGTAAAAGGTACCAAGGTTTAAACTACTGCTACCAATAAAGTCGTGGCGACATAGGGTGGAGTATGGCTAGTCAGCCAAGTATTTATCCAGCCTCTCAGGTAGGTTTTACAGCTTAAACCGAGTTACCCTCTTCTGCAGAAACAAATGCGCTACCACCTGAGCATGCTAGTTTTAGCAATACCAAACTCACCGTTAGTGAGCTGCAGTCATTTAAATAAGTCCTAAAGTGTATTTTGCTCGGGTCCCTTTGTAGCAGAGATATCACAGTCAATTGCAGTAGCATTTACACTCTTCATACGTATTAATTTTCCCTGATAAATTTTTTTATAGCACAATTAAGACCTTTCTTTGAAGACATACGCATGGGGAACTGGAAACAGGAGGATGTTCTCGCATGTGTTTTTTTTTAAATTGCATGCATTTTTGCATTTGTTTTAAAATAATATAATTGCTGTCTTTTTCTATGTGGTTCTGTTGCCAAGAATATGGTGTATCCCCTTATGGGTATGTCAGGCAGTCTTATTGTCTTACAAATCTTTTTGTGGTTTGTTATGCTTGACTTACAACTGTATATATTTGCATCTTGTAACATCTCTTAAATATAAATGTTGTGGTGGAGGTAATGGGCAGCACCGACAAAAACAAACAAGGCAATTAGGTTGCTTGCAGCCTTTGAAAGCTACATCAGGCCATGCCATGCTTGGCTGGAATGTCAGTAATACAGGAAGTAACATGTAATGACACTTGCTGTGTGGAAGTTGTAATGTATATAAATCTATGTGCAACAAGAAAAAATGTTTCACTTGAGTGTTGCCATTCAGTTGATGTTGCAGTGTCATTGCCTTGTCCTTCTTTAGTTAAGTTTTTGTCAGTGTTCACAAAAGAAATCACTTTTTTGAGTTGATCGAAACAGAGGGATTGTGCTATGGGGATATTTTTCCCTTTACTTTTTGGCAGTTCTTGTAAGTGCCGTGTGTGAGACTGTTTATAGCAGCTTATGGGTTTATAGCAGCTTAAGCCTGTGGCTTATGGGTGACATGCTACCCTACTGTTCACTAATGATAGAAATTAAAAAGTTAAAACTGAGGCCAATACTAAAGACAAAATACAGCATTATTGTGTTAGTTGGTAAGTACTGCTGCGCAAAAGCCAGGCAGGCTCCCTGCTAGTGGTCTCAGACCACTCAGAGGTCTATCAACCTTGCTTAGTGCAGATATCCATGAAGATAATGTACCACAGCATTTCTGTGATACTGTACTAAAATCCGCTGCAGCAGTACGAACTCTTCACTGTACCCAACCACTAATTTTTTCTGACTTTTTAGAGATTTTAAGACACTAACATTGGCAGTGCTAATACATGCTGGTAATATGTTTAATAGTAAGTATAGAAAAAAGGGAGATGGTGAATGATCTAAGAATACAACTGAACTGTATTATTGTGCTGTTACCATCTTCTCTAATTAATAGATAAGCAAGTAGTACAGGCAACACTGTCAGCAGAAGCTGAAGATTAAGCTTTGATCTGACTCTTCGTATTCTTTGTGAATATCAGTCAACTGTAAAGTTACAGTGGGCGGTAATGAAAGTAGAACATGACATTTCTTTCCTTTCCCCAACTAATAATCTGACCTTTTGAATCACTCTGCTTTAAAGCTGCAGAGTATTTTGAGAGTAAACTGTTTTCCCTCACCTCCACCTTTCACTTTTC
>VZTV01092885.1:0-13346 GCA_013400875.1 Anhinga rufa | reverse complement strand
AGTGAGCGGCTGCGTGGTGATTAATTGCTAGCTGGGGCTAAACCGTAACAGCATATTTTCACCAGGGTTAGTTTTTCACAAAAACCAGCTGTATCCAGCTTTGTGAAATCTGCTCAGATGTATGAGATAGAACTCTTTTGCAGGGTTGGCCAATTAAGAGGTAAAGTTCAGCGAAGGACATGAGCTCAGTTGGATATGACAGCTCATGGGAAGGTGGCATGGGATACTGACAACTAACACAGGGGCTAAGGGCATGGCATGAAGAGCAAGGCAGAAGCGAGAGTGACAGGATGAAGCCACAGCAGTTCTTGGGGGCTGTGCAATTAAGCTGGAGAGGAAGTTCTGCATAGGATTGCACTATTTGCGACCATACAGGGAAGTCATTTACATTGTTTCTCACACTGTCACTTGCATCCACCTTGGTGATGTTTGCTTCCAGACATCCAAGACAAGCTGCTATGATCTCCTGAACAGGCTGGTGCCCTGCAACACAGAGAACAAGTAAGATTTCTGGATGCCAGGCAGTTCTCTGCTGGACTCCTCTTATCTGCTTAGTCTGTGTCTTCCATCGCAATGTCCTTCAGACCATGAGTCACNGACCATGAGTCACATCGGGAAGCTAAAAATTTAGGTATGAATTTAGTTGGGTGGTTCCTAGATATCAGCCCTACCCAGCATTTGTCAGGAATAACACCTGCCTAGCACAGCCTCTGCTCTGCTGTTGATTAAAATGTTTTCCCTGGAGGAGAAAGGTGAGATGTCATGGAAGATGGAGGTAATGAAAGTGGATTATCAGGAAGTTTTTACAGAACTGGCCTCCACAGAGAAGTAGCATAATCAGGGAGCTCAGGAGTGGAACAGTAGGAAAATGGGCATTTTGATGTCAGGGCCTGATTCTCTGGAGTAAGGTGAGTAGTACCCATGATGGACTGGACTGTCTCCAGAGCTTTGCAGCAGGGTGAGTGAAGACTGGTGGTTTGGGAGTGTTATGAATTGGAGACTTTGCTTGTGTATCACCCTTATAGACCTCTCTAACTAGATGGTTCAAAGAAGAGAACTTCTAGTGGAAGGTTAGGATCAAGGGAGAGATTATTTGCAAGAACTCAATCTATAGAAGTCCATAGGACCAGATGGGCACATCCAAGGATACTGAGAGAACAGGCAGATGTCTTAGCAAGTCTGCTTTCTATCATCTTTGACAGGTTATGGAGATGCAGGCGGTGACCCTAATGTTTGGAGAAAGGCAAGTGCTGTAACATCTTCAAAAATCCAGGGAATGACATACCATTCCACCTCACTTTGGTCCCTGGGAAAGTCATGAAACAAGCCCTCTGGGAAAACATTTCTGAGCACAAGGAGGACAATAACATAACTAAGAACAGTCAACATGGATTTACCAGGGGTAAACCACAACTGACCAATGTGATTGCTTTCTGTGATGATATCAGGGACTGATGGCCCTAGGGGTCCTGAAATGGGGTCCTTTGTCAGGCAGAGACAGCAAGAGCTATCAGTGCCCTCAAGGCCCTGAGACCTTCTTTCTCGCAGTCTGCTCTATGCACCAAGATGAAGTACTATTCTGTATCTGTGCTTTATCTCCTCTTTGATTTCACTATGAAGTTCTAACTTCTACTGCTCATTCACTTAATCTTTTGTCTTGTTTCTGACATACACAACTAAACTTATAAAACCCTGTATGTGTCAGCATCTCCAAATAATGAATCAAAATTGAAAGTCACTCACCAATTAAATTTTAGTCCAAGAGATAACAGTAGTTAAGCAGTTCCATGTTGCTTATCTGCTACCAACAAAGAAAGAACTTCTGTAGTATAGTCTATAAGGAGAGTTCTCAGGGTCTTTTGCATGGGCAAGACTTAATGCAACTTTGGAGGAAAGAGGTCTTTATAAATAGGGTTTTTTTCCATTTATGTTCACATCACAACTAACTAGATCCGATTAACTTCATGTGGGACTGGTTTTTATTTTTGGTTTGTATGGTATTTTAACTGCCCATTTGTACATTTTGATTCTAGTTATTCATTGTTTGTTCTTCAGCTTCTCTGTGATGCTGTCAAAAAGGGAGTATTATATTTTAAGTGATATTAAGTATTTTAAGTGAATGCAACAAATGCAACACAGAATCTAAACACTGTTTAGAAAAAGTAATTGTGTCCTTTTGGTCAAGAGAAAAAAGTGCTGGAAACAGGGCCTATGTTGTGTGCATGAAAAATCATTTTGCCAGCTGGAACAATGAAAATGTTTACAGTATGTTCACAATATGATTTATTGGAGTTTACAGCTCTGGGATGGGTACATTCTCTAAGGTACTAGATTGCCTGGAGCCTACACATTTCTCCATGTTAAATAATTTCCAAACTACTTTTAAAGTATATTAGATGTATTTGCTAAGCCTTCTTGTTCTCTGACAGCCAGAGCTACAAGCACAATCTGTGGATTCTAAGTGAACAGATGGATGTTAAAAAAAAAAAAAAGCTTGCCCATGTGAATTCATCCCAAATGAATGACCAATGACTTGTAGATACCACTTCTACAGTATGTGGCAACATGCTAACACTTTGAGATTACTAGGAGTAATGTCTACTTGAGAGATAATTTTTTGTATGCACAATATGTCCAGAAATAGTACATCTATTCTGGTGAAGAGGCAGTGCTTTTAAAGGCTGACTAAGTGACTACAAGGGTCCAGTTATGAAGTGCAGCCCAGATTCAGAATAAATCAAAGTGCATACATAACACAATTCGTGCCCTAGCCAATCTATCTTTCTTAAACAACATGGATGGGGAGCATTTTGAAACAGCATTTTACAGCATTTACATCATTTGCAGCATTTAAATTCTATGGCATTTTAAAACAAAGCCTCTCTTCTTAGGGGAGGAGACAAGCAAACACAGTATAAGTATCAGGATTTCTGAAAAATCATGAAATGAGCAGGATTTCTGAACACTGATGAAACAAGAGAGTAGCAAAATAATTTTCAATGGCTTTTGCTTGGTTCTAGAAAACCAGTACTGTAAATCGATAAAAGGCACGTATCCTTATCATGTGTGTACACTTACACTAATATATACACGTTTATACACATTCTGGAATTTTATCTTTCTAACGCAGAAACGTCCCTATGTATTTTCATTTCCATGGACATTCTTAGAGTTCCCCAGGAATCCTTTGATAGAGGCTTGTAACTTTTGTTTGGCTAAAGCTTATTATCCAAAAAGGCATACAATTTTAATTAAAATATTAATAGACAGAGAGTGCACTTCCCTTCACAGCTTCCTTTGTCCAGGGCTTATCACCCTCTTGGTTGAAAGGATACCATGTATCTCCAGTTTACCTGGTATCTGGTTCAAGCCACTGGTTCCTGTTATGCTCTTTGTCAGATAAATGAAATATCCCACTACTCTCTAGTAGACTTTCTTCATAGATATGTTTGTGCACTGCAACTAAGTACTTTAAATGCTAAATAGGCTGTTTTCCACCCATCCTTTCAGGAAAAGTTTCTTCACCTAGAGACTCATTTTCATTGTTCCTTTATGCATCTCCTTTTTTCAACACCCTCTTAAAATGAGGACACCAGAAAAGTATAATTCCAAAATCCATTCCAATAATGCATGGGTGTGAACCATTGGTAGATTGGTACTCCCCTATTCATAAAGCTAACTTTTACATTATTTTCTTATATCACAGTATCATGCAAAGTCTTCACTATGTCATATTCAGGTTTGTCTATTATGACCTCTACATTCTTTTCAGAGTCACTGCACTGTCACTGGGCTGTCACCGCATGCCCAAGCATTGTAATATGACTGTATTTTTATTCCCAGGATGCATTATACCAAGGTTTCTTACAGAAATTTGCCAACAGCTAAAGGTCTCGCTACTAAAGCAGCTAATTAAAAAACTGGTGACAAAAAAAATGGAAACAGGCTCTTTGCATAGACACTAAGACTGTCCAAAAGGTGTGTAAATTAGATGTAAGCCTCCTTGCCACGAGTGACAAATGTCACATGAGATAAGGAAAGAAATGCATGTCCACTAAGACAATCCCAAATACAATAAACAAGTATCATATAAATATTGTTTATATGTTCTAGCATGCACAGAGCTTGTCCTAGTCCATCGTGCTGTTCCAGCCTCTAATAGATCATGATTTAGTATTACATTAATGTAACATTTTACTGTGCAGATGGGCTACAGGGCAATAAACTCACTATACCGCATCAATCAGCTTTCCAAAACCTTCTAAGAAAACAAATACTGCACGTAAGAAACAGTCATTCATTAAGGAGGTATGGCTTGCATTCCTGCCTCTAGATTTATAATTGTACATATGGCTGTAAAGAATAAATGCTATTTAAGTGCATCACTTATCAAGTAATCCAGACAGTTTTGTTTGACTGTGTTCTCTTCATTACGTTTCATTCCACTAACTTTTATGGCATATATAAATCTTCCCAGTGATGACTTTCATACTTATTTCCAGATCACTGATTAAAAATATTAAACAGCACTAGTTCAGCCCCTGTAGAACCTGTCTGAAACACTCTCCTTTGATTATTTTCTTCAGCTGACAGTTGTAGGGATTTGACAGTTACGCAGTTCTTAATTAATTTAGTGATAGCCAATGCATTCTCTAGTCATTATCATCCACAAAGGTTATCCTAGATGCAGTTTAAGAAAATGTCATGTACCCTTTTTTGTTATAGGTGAAATGTGACCCATTCTTACAGTAAGCTGTATAGTGATTTGTGTAATTCTTCTTCATATACGTTTACAATTTTAAGTGGCCTACACTTCATAATGCAGAACGCCTAAAACGCATAGTAAAAAAAACAGAGCACATTAAGTTTTACACACTAACTAGAACACGTAAGTTTTACACACTACTCATTATTATAACCACTTTGCTATAAAGAGGTAGTCTTTAGCTATGAGAGTAATCTGGGTCTAAGCTGTGACGGGATCTGAATTCTTAAAGAGCACCAGTGTCTTTATTTACTCCTTTCCTATCATCTGAGGAGCTGAAGTTATATCACAGTAGCTTAAAAAGCAATTATAAATATTTACAGAATTGGGTCTTTCATTATTTCTCACCAGTTATATTTGCTCTAGAGTAATTGCTAACTGTGATCTAAGTAATTGTGTTCTATGATGTTTCATTTAAATGCTGTAAGTCAACATACCTGAGTAACTGAAGCATAAGGCACATTTCTAATGTATTAAAAAAATTGTTTCACTTTTAGTTCCTGTGTCCAGTTTTATTTCTTAGAACCATGTCATAATTACGCAGCTATACAGATATTTCTAGTTATGGTGAAATGGTCATTTCAAAAATGTTCTGATAACCCATTCAGTATTTAGCATCCATGTGGTACTAATAAATTTGAATACTTAGTTCCTGATTTTAGAAATGAAACATGCATTTTTTATGACTATAATCTATTCATTCTTTTTTTTTTTAGTTCTTTAAGTAAGTGGGTAAAGCATGAATAAAATTCAAGATTCTAGTAATTTCTATATATATTTACATATTCATCTCTGTCAGCTACAGTTAAGTCAAATAGGCTGACTTTTTCCTCGAGCAGAGATTTGATGTAAAATCCAACTCGTGACTCTACTGGACACCAAGGCTAGTTAAATCTTCATACACTTCACACATTTTGGTTTTCTCCAAGAGAAGCTACCTTTTCTCTGTATGCAGTATAGCCACAGGCTGGCATTAGAGTAGACTAAGGAATTACCTTGGGAAAAATGGATAACAGAGTCGAAGCACCTATTGTTTCTGCGTTCATATCAGGTTCTGTGTTGTCAGTGCCAGCAGATGCATTTAAAGATCAGGCTGAGCATAAGGGATTCTTGACCACTTGAAATCTGAAGTTATACTTCCTAAATAAAAATTGCATTTTTCCACCAACTTGTATGAAATTTCTTTTCGCTGGGTTGGGTTTTTTCCCCAGTATTGCCTAGTGTTTTAGTCTGCTGTTATATCATTAATATAATGAGGGAATATATTTCCCTTGAAAATTCAGAAGCTACAGTAATGGTTACAATATTTTCCCCAGAAGTTTGCTAAAATGCAACTGAAATAGCTTTTGTTAGTATGCATGATAACTGAAAATCAAGGTGCTTTCACTGAAGAGAAGGAATCTGGATTTAATTTTAGGAAGGAAGTGACCAATAACTGATACAGTTGAAGTACACATTGCCATCTTAAAAAGTTGGTTTTCAAGTGTGTGTAAGTGGCACTGCACTGTAAATCTTACAACATTTAAAACAAGTATTAAATATTAGAAAATTTTGGAATTCATGATATGCTATTCCTATACTAGGTATATAAGATCCCTGTTTGGACATTATACTTCTTGACGTCTGAGCCAACTCAAAGCTTAGATGGATCACTATGTTGTTTATAAACCCACTATATCTTCTAGCTCATGAGCACTTATTATCTGTTATAATAAATGCCGAAAGTATTTCTAACTATTTTTTTCATCACTATTTGAAAAAGAAAAAAAATGTACAGGTATTGTCCTTTCTAATCCCCTTACTTACTTCTATCCAAAATACCATGAAAAACTAAGGCAGTTTTGGGCCATTCAATCTTTTCCCTTCAGCAGGGACACATACTTACAATACAGTAAATCATCTATTTTATTTTTTTAAAAGTGTGGTGCCTTGGCTGGCTGCCAGATACCACCCAACACCTCTCGCTCCCCCTCTTTAACTAGGACAGAAGGAGAAAATATGACAAAATATCTTGCATGGAGCTAAAGACAGGGACATCACTTACCAGTTACCGTTCTGGGCACAGCAGACTCAACTCAAGGAACAGTAATCTAACGTATTATCAATTAAAAGTAGAGTAGGAATGCAAGAAACAAAAAAAAAAAAATAAACACCTCCCCTCTCNCTGGCTGCCGGGCAGCCTTTTGCCCGCCCTCCCGCGGCGGTGCCCGCCCGTGGCTGAGGGGCTCAGCCCTGCCCTGCGGGGGGGCCCTCGGGGCCGGCGGGAACCGGCTGGGCCCGGCGCGGGGCCGCTCCTCACAGGGGCCGCTCCTCACAGGGGCCGCCCCCACCGGCCGCCGCTGCTGCTGCTGCCGCCGGCATCGGGGCGCCCGCAGCCGGTACAAGCTGGTGTGCTGCAGATGCTGTGTTTTGGGACACGGAAGCAGAGCATCATTAGCTAGGCAGATCTGTGCTATCACACCTTGCACACTTCTCTTTCTGGGTCTAACAAAATTATCTACAGTGCAGGAGTACCCCTGGCACCATTGATCCAATATGATTTTTAAATTTCTACAACCTTATGCAAAGTCCAGCAAAGAGCATCTCTTACTTTAAATGAGGCTCCAAGGTCCTGCACCTGGGTAGGGGCAACTCCCAGTATCAATACAGGCTAGGGGATGAAGAGATAGAGAGCAGCCCTGCAGGGAAGGAACTGGGGGTACTGGTGAAGTGAAATGCTGGACATGAGCCAACAATGTGCGCCCAGAAAGCCAACCATATCCTGGGCCGCATCAAAAGGAGTGTGGCCAGCAGGTCGAGGGAGGTGATTCTGCCCCTCTACTCTGCTCTGGTGAGACCCCACCCGGAGTACTGCGTCCAGCTCTGGAGCCCCCAACACCAGAAAGGACATGAACCTGCTGGAGCAGGTCCAGAGGAGGGCCACAAAGATGATCAGGGGGCTGGAGCACCTCTCCTATGAGGACAGGTTGAGAGAGTTGGGGTTGTTCAGCCTGGAGAAGAGAAGGCTGCGGGGAGACCTTATTGCAGCCTTTCAGTACTTAGAGGAGGACTATAAGAAAGATGGGGACAATCTCTTTAGCAGGGCCTGTTGTGACAGGACATGGGGTAATGGTTTTAAACTACAGAAGGGTAGATTTATAATGGATATAAGGAAGACATTTTTTAAGGTGAGGGTAGTGAGACACTGGAGCAGATTTCCCAGAGAGATGGTAGATGCCCCATCCCTGGAAACATTGAAGGTCAGGTTGGATGGGGCTCTGAGCAACCTGATCTAGTTGAAGATATCCCTGCTCACTGCAGGGGGGTTGGACTAGATGACCTCTAAAGGTCCCTTCCAACCCAAACCATTCTGTGATTCTATGTTGTTTTGATAAGATAATGTTTTGTTACTTAATAAAATTTAGCTCTCTTTATGGTTATTTTATCTTTGAGCTAAGAAAAGAAAAAAGAAATTCTTTGAACAAAGGAAGATCCCTATTAAATACTATTCTAGGATGGCTTTAGAAAATCTTTACATTTTAAATCTTTTTGACAGCCTCTTAAAATAATCTGGTTATTGGTAGGATATAATTATATCAGTCTTCCATCAATTTTCACTTACACTCCTACAGTTCACCAAAATTAAATGGATTATATGTGATCATTAAGAACTGCTAAATTTAGTGCCATATTGGGAGGTAAATTACGTTAGTTATATTTTAAACCTTGGTAAGAGGTTTAGAAATGCTGCAACTTGAAGTATAAATCTATTCAAACTCAGCATTGTTTTTGCCTGTAAACATTACCGGCTCATTTGAATTATGACTGTGCCTCTGAACTACCTGTAGAAGTTTCCACACTCTTGTTCTTTTGGGTTATTTACTGATTCTAATGCTCTTTTCATCCCTTTGTTGGGATTTTTTTTTGCAGCTGCTTCTGGCATATTCAAAGTTTGAACTTGTTTTGATGAGAAAGTTGAAAAGGCATATATATCATGGAGAGGATGTTGCAATGATTTTCGTTAGTATTTTCAGATTGGACATATTAATTTCTATTAGTAAGAAGGGTCATCCCAGTGTAGCAGCTGTCGTCATCTGATATCAGAATAGAAATTGTATTTCATTCAAACTGTGTGTTCTTTGGGAAAGAGATGGTATTTTCTACTCCTTCTGCTTCACAGTAGAAAACAGTGCTTTCTGTGGAATTTTTTGCTGGAAAAAAAATCTCAGATTGTCTTGATTTTACACTTCTTTTATTAGATTAAACATATCACAGCTATGGTGATGCTTTGTGAACCTGCAAGCATAAACAATTATGAACATAAACTTTGTCTTTGCACAGACATGCTGTTATAAAAATATAATTACAACTTCCTTGTGCATTTCAGTGTAAGTTCAAAGTGCAGTTCAGTGTAAGTTCAAAAAGCTTTGTAAAACCCTTTAACCTACCTATAGAAATTAAATTAGTAGAAAGACTAGAAAAAATGTAAAAACAAAAAGGTAACACATAGCTTTCTGAAAAAGATTTAAATTTAAATTCAAACAAGATAGTGAGAGTAAATAATGGGTCATTTTTGGGAGGAAAATTTATATAGGGAAATCTACCATCATTTTGTAGGTTAGCATTCTAAAAGCCTGTCTATATTACCTACATTTTCATCTTAGACTTGCATTCCTGTATCAATAAAATTCAGAATTACAATTCAGTCCTACATTTTGGAAGGCAAAATTGAATCTCACTTGTTTGCTTATAGGAATCCTATTTGTTTTACATTTGAGTTTATCCTTCTTTCTAATCTACTAATATAGAAGGATTATCTCATTAAATGAAGTTAACCATACAGTGATACTAATAGGCTACATAATATTTGGAAAATGCTTGTAGATACAATATTCTAATATCCTGATATTAGAAAAAATAGCATACGTTTGGCTTGGTTCTTAACTGGCTGGGTCTTAATGCCAGCAGAGTTTTCAGGCTGTTTTCCAGTATTCTTCAATAGTCGTACTGAATAAGCACCCTTGATGAAGTATAATGAATTCTCATACTAGATATTAAATAAGTTTAGTGCCTTTAATTATTGATTTTATAGTGTATAATTCAATGTAATATCCTTAAAGTTAGTCAGCTAATTGATATTAGCTGGGAATACTGAAATAAACAATAAAATACCATGTGGACTTCAAAAAAAAAGTTTGTCTTGTAATGCTCTCTGAAAGAAAACTGGAGAATTATTTGGTAATTACAAGCTAAACAAGATGTCAAAAAAAAGTTTCTGCAGTATTCCTAAATTATACTATATATTTTAATACTTTTAATGTAAATGTAACGTATTTCAGTTTAAAAACTGAATTAAGAGTGTCTTGGCCCTTTAAGATTTGAAATTGTGTTGAAAAAATGGAAAGGATGTAGATGCGCTGACAAGACGGCACACAGTAAGTGGGCAAACCTAGGAAGACTGTCTGGTAGTGGCAGTTTGTATATGCTTCTCACATGTTCATTTGGACAGAAGTTTAAATAAAATATTCTGGGTTAATACACCATCCTGTCTGAGATAATAGTCAATGCCATTTGTAAGATCTTATTCCAAAGCTGCACAGAAACAGAAGACACCTTTTTGAATCAAGGGGGAAAAAAAGATTTCCAGAAATGGAAGTGGTTCTGATTATATGGGCTCTAGGTATCATCACTCACAAACCAGACCTACTTTTTAGAACATAGCAGGTGCATGTATGTGAAAACACATACAGGCTCACAGTGATATTATGTAACTTCAGTTTAAGCTACAACACCCTGTGAACCCTTGTTGTGATTTTTTTAAATGTTTCTACTATTGATTATCATCCGTAAAATGAACTGTGGTTACTTCCTACAGCTGCTTGTTTAATAGCTAAATGATTTGTTTACATTTCATAGCATTTTTACTTCAGCCCCAAAGAGAATTGTGAGTTTGAACCAATCTGTTTCCCATCAGCACTGTTAATCCTTAAAACTGGACATAAGTGCCCTTTAACAGCCCTCCAAAATCCTTGATGTAAGCAGTGGGAGAGAGATCTGACACAGGTCTTTCTGCAGCAGGCTTAGCGCCAGCGTGTCAGCCGTAGCATAAGGCTAGGCTGTTTTAGAACACCTTGCTCTCTGGACAATCCACTACTGCTGAAAATTTACCTTGCTTTCTTTCATGTTCACCTGAGATAAAAGGGAATTCTCAACCTTGCCAGTGTTTTTACTCCATTTTGCAAGTTGTTAAATGTCTTCTCAGGTTGCAAATTTCCTGTAATAGTTAAAAAAATATATTAAGTTTTAGTAAATACTTGATAGGCAGATAAAAACTTGCAGCAGTGCATCAGCCAACAACTCTCCAGAGGAGTTTAATAAACACACCTTCACTGATTGCTAGGACACTTCTACAATATTGAACAGGAAGGAGTAGCAATATTCTGTAGAACTACCCAGTTACTGTTTGTGAAAATTCCAGTGTACACAATGTAATTTGAAATCCCTTTTTCTCCCCTTTGTTGGCTACGAGTTCGCTAGTAAACCCCATCTCTTTCTGCATAGCCTCTGAATTTCAGAAATCATCAGCAATCTGTTAGCATGGCAATTAGTGTAAACCAAAATCAGTGGGTGAGCAACAGCTGTTACTTGTAGGGGGAATTGTCCTGTAGCTTCTATTTCTAGCAAAATCTTCTACCAACTTTGAATGTATTCCAACATGGGATTGCACTGTCATTTCAGAAGGTTGACTTGGAATGTCAGAAGCCAAGGCTGTGACCCATGACAACATCCCATCATGACCAGACCAGAATTGAACTATTAATGATATAACTGTCCGTACCAAGGTCAAAATTGAATGTTAGAGATGGGTTTTCAGCTTTGTACTTGAGTTTATTTTTTTTTTGTTGAAGGCTTGCTGAGATTTGGAAATTTTCACACCTTGAATTTTTCTGCATAATTTGAGCTTCTATAGGTTCATATACAAAAACTTTAATGTCCTGACACTTTTAATTATGCAGTTACTTTGAAATTGTCTAATTATGCTGAGTGGAACTACTGGCAAAGAGGACAGCTTGTTTATTTATTCATAACAAAATTATTCTTATGCTTTGAAATTGGGTATATTGCACTTTTCTGTGGTAGCTTACTGTTTACTGTAACAAATGTCTCTTTTTTTCCCATTTCATCTTCTATTTTGAAAATGAACTAAAATGTTTCCTGAAATTAATGTCTCATTAGAACCTTGGCAGGTAAAAAAGTAACGTGTTGCTACAGTTCTGTTCTAATAGCATAATGCAAAGTATTGCTATAGGTCAGAAAAAATTGGTCAGTTTAATCCACTGGTATTAGGATTCTAAAGTGGCAGATTTTGAAATGTTCTAATTATCATGCCCATATGTTTAAATGTTCCTTGGCTTTAGGCCAGAACAAAATACATTGCAGCTGAAATACTGCTAAATAGAATGCACTGAGTATTCTTCATATAAAACCTGAGCCACTGATAGTGATAATTTAAATTCCATCTCTGTCAGCTGACAGCCCATCAAAATTATTTAGGGGTAAAGTCTGTCTGCCTCTGTGTGGAACTGAAGCATATATAGGAATGAAAAAAAAACCAACCCAAACCTGAGCTTTCCCTACCACTTGAAAAGTCAATTTTAAGTCTACAAAGAAGTGATGTTCCTAGAATCAGGTATTCACCTATACTACTATCACATAAATTTCCCCATAGCTACTGATAAGTCCAAATAAAGGAAAAATGCAAAGACCTATTTGATCTTTGTTATAGAAGAGGAGGAAACATCCTATATTCTTTCAGTATGCAGAAGCATAAAAATGTGTAAATTAACATATGAATATTCAGGAATGTTTTAGAAATCCAATGTTTAACCAAATATATAAAAATAGAATTACCACTCATTTATGAAGTCTAATGTTCTGTATTTGTAAGAAACCTTTTTGCAACTATTTCTTTCATATTTTTGTTTTGTTATTACCATGTAAATTGATTTTATTGAAATGCAAATAAGATTTTCTTAGGAAACAACATAAAATAAAGTTTAAGTCAGTAGCAGTGTTATTTCTTTTGTCTGAAACTGTACTAACTAGACCTCATGAGGATTGGAATTTTTTAGATTGTGTTTTGCACTTTTTCCTCCAGCAATACCCATTACTGCAAGAATGAGATTTTTAATTCAACAAACACTGTGTAAAAAGTGAACTGCATAGTGCTACTTTGACCTTTTCAGTGTTCTTTGTTTTAATGGGTGCTCATGTACCCTATTTCCATAGTTCTTACAACCTCTGAGGATAAAAGAGGAGATGGTCAACCAATCAAAACACATTACATTTAAAAAGTTAGATTGCATATGAAGGCTTTATGGGGTATTCATCTTCTGGATATTAATTTTAAAGGAAATGGAAAATTGCACAAACTCTCACCAAAAAGGCGGTTTGGGTTTTTGCTGGAAGAGGTTCCTTGCAAATAATTTGCAAATTAAAACATACTTTCTTGCAAGAAACATATTCATTATAATGAAAAAAATAATGTAATGCATATGTTTGTAGAATAAATGTGTACAGAGAAGAATTGAAAAATAAATAT